>JBBBVU010000003.1:29947656-29963524 GCA_037177055.1 Atherinosoma microstoma
TAGTCCCTCTGCCACACCTGAATGCCTCATTCGTTCAGTTACCCCTAACAGGTTAAAAAAGTTTAGGGTTTTTAACCTTTTTTTTTTTTTTTTTTTTTTTTTTTTTTTTTATGAATCTATTTATTTATTTCAAATTATTTTTAACTGAACCAAAAACAGTTCATAACAAAAAAATCTGTATTTGAGGGAAATCAAAGTTAGAAATGCACATTTGCAAAAGAGATTGTCTTTACTTTATACTGAAAAAAATGTAATTAAGTAAGCCCTGATTGGCCTCAAACTTCACTTGTGTAATAAAAACTATTGTGCATCAATTGTAGTCTACTGTGCCACATGATGCCTTCTAACTGAAGTGGTTTGTTCTGAGTTGTCCACAAGTCCTTGCTTTGCTTCCTTTGTCCAGCTAAGAGGAGTTTCTACGTGTATGCTGCCATCCTGTCTTTACTGAACCTGGTTCAGGGCCTGGGCAGTGCTCTGCTGTGTGCTGGAATCATAGAGGGACTCTGGTCGGTATTTTTCAGTCCTATTCTATCATAATTGCACATGTTTTTACCACAGAATTAGTAATATAGAAGATAGTAATATGAAAGTTGTGTCTTCTTTTATGACTCCAAACAGCATAATCATAATACTACTCAAGATTTCAAAAGAAATGCTGAAGTTATGGGCGCTTGGTTGCTGTAACATAACAAAAAAACTACTGAACAACTCACTGTTATGATGGGGTTTTTATGAAGTTTAGTGGTGTTTTAAGCAGGAGACATGGTTTAAATAGATCAACCAGTAGCAGCAATATGTTTGGTTTTTAGCTTATAATCTCCTTATGCCCTTACAGTTTTACCAAGGCTGTTTACTTTTTTATCTTCCCTGAACCAGCTGTGTGGATGTCACCACATTCCTGTACTTTTCCACCTTTGCTCCACTCATTTATGTCACATTCCTCAAAGGCTTCTTTGGGTATGTACTCATTCAGTATATGTGAAATAATATACAGTGTCAGCCTTAAAATGCAGAAAAGTATTGAAATCGCCTTTGGTCATGATAGACTTTAGAAAAAGGCTTTTAAAAGATAATTATATATGTTTTCTGTCACGCAGTTCAGAGCCCAAGATCCTGTTCTCCTACAAGTCTCAGGTGGACGAGCCGGATGAAAGTGACGTCCACCTTCCTCCAACAGTTGCTGCAGCCCTTGGCCGCAAGGACCTGACGGACCAAGGCCTGTACTACTCTTCCACCCAGATTGATGGTTCTGGTCCCAGCAGCTCTCGCATGGTTGGAGCGTACCTGGATGATGTTGCATCCGGACCCTATGGGTCCAGCAGCATTAACAGCATCGAAGCTGACCGCTGGAGACCGATCAATGTGTGAAAGGGTGGAGAGGAGAGATGGCTATACAGACATATTGTGCATATGTAGTGAATTTGTCAGGATGGCAATCAGTGAAGTCGGGCAAAAAAAAAAAAAGACTTTGCAGAACCAAGTGATTGGACACCAAGGAAGAGCAATGTTGGTCTTGCTTTGATGCCAAAATAAGTTAATGAATGGACATGCACGGAGAGACCTTTGCTAGCCTATTTCCGAAGGACCGAATTTAGCATCTGCTTTTGTAACACTGTTTGCCAGAGAGCACTGCTGCTGTAGCTCCACACTAGGAGTGTTGTTCTTGATTGTGGCGCTGAAAGTCTTGATATTAATTCTATTCCACATGCTCTTAGGTGTGGGTGCTTAACGACTTGGCTGAGCATATTTTCCGTAACTGTAGCACCAAGAAGCATCGGTTCAGTCCCCATTGATGGTGCTTTTACCCCATTTTTAGATACCTGAATCTGCAAAATCAATCTAACATTCTCTGGATTCGAAACTTGACATCTGTGCATTCCCACCAAAAACTCCTAGTAATAGCTTCTTGCTGTTTTTTTGTCATACGCTGCCTTGTATTAGACATGTGGCTGAGTTGGTTCATCAGTTTCTACTGATCACAGTCCATCTATGAACACAGGAACTTAATTTTGTTTTGTCAACTGAAATGGTTTCTGTCCCTGCTGTTAACAAGTCAATGGTGTGTGTTAGATGTGTGTGTCTGCAATATTATAAACACCTTACTAACTCCTAAATACAGACATTGCATTTAAAGGCCAGGGAGTATTTAAAAGACTGTTTACTAGGAAGGGCTTACACACAAACACTTCTTAAACATATGAAATTCCCGCTCACCGGTGTGCTCTACTTTTCCGTGTTTTTACGTCAGCTTTCGCTTTAATTTCTTCCACCAGTTAAATCATTCCTGCCTCTGGCATTAGCCGCACACTCGATGAATCCATTATGTGACTTGAACAGCAAATGTGTCGATGCTTTTTTGTGTATTTCACTTCAAACACACTTTCCATGTCATAGCAGCACATAGTAGTTCACCTTTATTTTCTCCAAAAGAGGTTCCTGGTGCAATCTTGATTTTTTTTTTTTTTCTTGATATGAGACCAGAAACAATATTGCTCATTTTTATAGTATTTAATGATCGCAAGACTACAGTCTAAAAATATAATCAGGACCATAGACCCCTTTGAGAAAGTGAGGCTCAGGGACCAGATGTGAAATATGGGTTTTATATATATATAAACAGTGAATAATGAAAGTACTAAACCAAAGGAAAGGAAAGCAAATCTGTTCTGATTAATTTTAGGCCTGATTTAATTGCTTCCCATTCATTTGATAAAAATCTGCACTTCTTACCTTCTGGCATTACTATTATGAAACCCCTTCTGTCACATTAAGTTATGCCTCCTGAGGAACTATGCCTCCAGTTATCCCCCCCAATATTACAATGATTAGTATAAATAACTTCCATATTTAACCTGGCAGTATTAACGCAAGAAGATATTCCCCAGAATTTGTAGTTTTTGCTTGACTTTGAGATATTTTATCTGCAAATTTGAGTTCTGGTGAATGATGCAGGGTACATTGGAAGGTCAATATGAAAATAATTTTGTTTCATTAATTCACAAAGCATTCCTTTCACACAAAAACTTTGGGGAATTTATCTTTGCAAATGATGTTGGAATTGCCTTTATTCTTAAGTGCATTGTTTGTACAGTAATCTGTTGGTATTAAAGCAGTGTGTTGACCATTCCATGATCTGCAAAATAAACTCTGGATTATTTCATTCTTTTGTGTTTGTTTTTTGGCAGTATTTATTTTTAAGAAATGATATGTGTGAATATAGTACTTAGTAGATTTGTGGTTTCTTGTGGTCAATATATCAGTCTGTATAAGCCCTCGTGTTATGATTTGATAAGTATTTTTTTTCTCAGCGCCTTCATGCCTGTTTATGTTTGGTATAAAAGCCCAAATAAGCTCACCCTTCACGTTTGACCGATAAGAGTTGAACTACAACTCCCATGAACACTTCCTTCACTTATGATAAACAACCACGATTCATTGGATCCAAAAAATTTAATCCAACCAATGAGCTTAGGGGATACTACAACGCAGGAATGACCTTTATTGGAGTATTTTGACCACCGGTCGCTGTGGCGGCGACTCCGACTATCGTTTCATTTATGTCTTCTTGTCACACCTGTCGAGTCGGCTTTTAGTATTTGTTCTTATCCCGTGGGAACTGGCAGCTGGTCATAATGGGAGGTCATGGAAGTACGGCGAGGAATGTGTCATTCGGGCTGAACGAAGACGAGAAGGTCACAGTAATTGAGGGAGTGAAGGTATAAAATATAACGCTTTAGTTGTTAAAATGGTGTTCTTAGTCATATACGCTAATAACGTTACTGAAATATGAAGGTAGGATTCAGTTTAAGGTGCTCAGACAGCCTGACAGGTCCCATGTCCTCACATGAACCCCAGTCATACCCCTTCTTTCCACTCTACCAAGTTACCTTTACCCGCTGTTTGAAAAGGGTATTATTATAATAGTTTATATTAATACGACCAGATATGTTGCTAGCTAGCAGTAACAGTCCAACGTCCATGTTAGCTACTATGCTATGTCAACTACATACAGTATAACGTCACTTTTTTTAATGTAAAGGTTGCGTAGTTAGTTGCGCAGAAGGGAAATAACTCAATAACAGAAACTTGTTTTGGTACATTTAGGCAGATAATTAAGCCTTTGCCCCACTATTTAAAGAGCTAGGGTCGGCTTTAGAAAAGTGACTCGCTCAAGGACAGTACAGTGTCATGTGGTAAGGACCGAACCTGTAATATGTTGTTTTCCAATTAATGATCTCATCTGCCTTCAAGTCAAAGTGCACGTGCTTATGCTCACTTTCTTGTCCAGCTGTCAGGGGATGTGTTGCAACGGATGAAGGAGTCTCAGGGGTCTGATGGCACCAAGCCATCAGCTCCTCCATCTGACAGTCACAAACCACCACCAAGTATGTCTGAATATAAAACAATTGCTTTTCCTTTCTAACAGGCTTCCCATTGCAACAGGGACCCCTACTGTATGTCATTTACAGTACCAGTACAAAATGTTTGGATACACAAACTTATTAAATCTAAAGGATGTGTCCAAACTTTTGACTGGTACTACATGTTCACAGATTTTGTTTAAATATTATCTCTGAATTCTTTAACTGCTTCATGATGTTGATAAAATAAGTTTAATTTAATTATATAATAACTCTTTATGTACACAAATACATGTAATTCCAATGTCATTTAGCTTGTACTTTATACCTGATTCAGCATTGTGGATAATTATGTAAATGAGGGCTTTTTGTTTTATTAAGTTTTAAAAGAGATTTGTCAGACAGATGCTCCCCTAAAAACTATGCTGATTGTAATTTCTAATATTCTTGATATTTATTGCATTGATTTTAAGGTGCAAAGCCAGCGGGACCCTCCGCTACTGAGATAAAGGAAGAGATGCGTAAAAAGTAGGTGTTCATAATGTTTAGATTTTTTATTTAGATGCTATTAGTGAATATTATGGAAGCCCTGAGAGAACAATCTGGAAAACATGTCACATGTTTCTGTTTATATTCATGAACTGTGTTTTTCTTTGTGAAGCATATTGATCTGACATGCTATGAAGTGTTCTATATATAATTGCCATTGCCAATCACTTGTATTTTTCCATATCGGGTTAAGTAGCTGTTACAGTTATGCTTCCATTACATTTGTATTTTGCATTGATCTCGGCTTACCTAGACTTAAACATATTATTGCATATTAATATCTGAAGAAAAGATTACTACATCTGCTTTATAGATGGTGAAGAGTGATTGAAAGTGAGCCCACTGTGTTGACACAGTCAGCTTGCTTCAAGTTCAGGTGGCATATATATATAAATTAGCAGGCATGATATGCTAACATATACATGCTGAGCGACCTGTCAGCGCTGCCTCTGCTGATTTACTCTGTCAGTATAACTGGCATGCTGCTATGTTGTTGGAATGCTAATGCTCTATCAAGATCTGCTATTGAGTAACATGTTGGAAAGTCCAAAGGTTCTCACCAACTCACTCTTATGTTGCTTACTATAATTGGAAATATTGTGCTGCAAGGCCAAATATATTCATATAATATATTAAAATTATATTTAATAACTTGCATACAGTTCTGTTTACCCATCTTATCAACAACACCATGCAAAAGAAAACAATGCATAAGATAATGTACATAAAGACCACGGAAAGTACCATCCACAAAATGCAAGATTTAGCACCAATTTACTGAAATCAATGTCGCTCTGATCCTGATGGTTAACTCAGGTGTGTGAACAACAACCTGAGTGTTGAGGCTTTCACTGGATGAATATAGTGTCAAAGTTAGCAGATTTTATCTCTCCTTGCTGCAGCTTTGAGCGTCAGCAGGCTCTGGTCCAAGAGCAGCTGGCCAAACTGGCTCAGAGGGAGAAAGAGACTGCTGCAATCACAGGCCTGGCTGATCTGACCCCTGCTGTCGTCATGGAGAAAGAGAAGGCCCGTCAAGAGCATGAAAAGGCCAAGATACTGGTAAGCGACGCCTTCTGGGTCTCTATCAGGAATGCATATCCATCTAAAAACTGACTGCAACTTCATAGCTTTAAAATGTTAAAATAATCATAAAAAATGTAACAATAAAACTTTTTTCCTCATGTACAGACTCTCCAGAGCACATGTGGAAGATTTTATGCTTGTAGTGATGTTTAAACACAGCTGCATTAAGCTAATACTACATTTGTGCAGGCTATCACCTGTCCTCACTAAGATATAAACTTGATTTTCAAATTCTTTTAATAGGAGTTTACACAAAGCTCAGGAAGCACTGCATGTACTTGTCATGACATTAAACCTAAATCTGTATGGAGGGAAAATAGACTCAATATCATTGTGCATGTTTAATACATGGTTCGTAAACTAATTTTTGTGTAACTTTGGGTACTTTTATGTGGTTTGCCAACCGTATAAACCATTTTGTGTGTAACATGGAGTAATTGCAAATCTATGTTCAAATCTACACACAAATATGTAGAAATTACACACAAAATTTATTTAAACATGCACAAATTACAAAAATGCATCAACATTAAAATTAGATAACTGTGGAAAAAAATCCATTGAAAATCCAGATGACCCAGCTTTCCACCGGCACCTAAACCCACCATGCACGCTCTGAGCTGCGAGGCTCCCGGAAGCGTTAAAAGAGTCTTAAAACTTCTCGAGCACTTGTAAACTGATCTGTGTGTAAATGCAGTTTTGTTCGTGCGTACCAGGTGATTAGTGCACACGTATTCATACATTTGTCTGCGTTGGAGCCTTTTTGAACATGTACAAATTGAATTTTTGAGGTTAAAGGGAAGACATCTGTGTGTAGAATTTTAATGTTTGTGCATTTTTGTAATTTGTGCATGTGTACATTTATTTTGTGTATAATTTCTAGATATTTGTGTGTACATTTAAACATACATTTGTAATTACTCCAAGATACGCACAAAATGGTTTATACGGTTTACAAACCCCATGTTACACATACAAGTACCCAAAGTTACACACAAATTTAGTTTACACAGTTTACAACCCATGTATTACACACACCATATAATAATGAGTCTATTTCCTCTCTATAAATGTGGACTATTATCTCAACATTGCAAATAGATGCAGCTTCTTAGTGTAAAAGTTGGAGAACATTCTTATGTGAAACTTCACCACTTCCTCATCAAATTATGTTGGCTGGTTGAGACACTAAGTACAATTATGGGAATAACTTCATATTCATAAGACATTTCAGATCTTGTCACTAATCTAGGACTTTCGAGTATGAATGCTAACCATGGATGAGCTATTGCTTTAGTTTATAATACTTGAATTCATGAGCAATGATTCCTCACCAGTCATTAATCAGCACTTCTCTCCCCAGTGTTTTTCACATGCTTTGCTAAAATTGAACATTGTGGATTTCCTAGCGTCCTGTCTTATCTTGTATTCACCCCAATTGATTTGTCCTGCAGTGTTGTTTTTTCAGTGTGCCAGCTTGCTTTAATGAATACTGAATGAAGCTGCTGGCTTAGCTTACACCGATATGGGCTCCGAATGTTTAATAGTGTCGCAACGCAACGAGAAACTCAGCCCTCTCCCATAAAAGCCTTGTTTTCTACTTTTCCTGTCATTACAAGTCAATAGAGCCTGTCAGTGTGAGTATGCACAGTGTGTGTAGAAGTGGGCAGACACTGATGGTGTCACCTGGCTGTGGCTGCACTGAGAAGCAAAGTGTTAAAGCGTCTCAGTCAATGATGATCGGTGTGCTTGACAAGTTTGAGCAGCAGTAGTTTGAGATGTGTATGTGTGCAGACAATTAAAAGGAAGCTTTTGAACTTCAGTATGTTCGGGTGCAAAGCAGAATTGTGGACTTGGGGAAGGTTTTGCTGCTTTAAGGAGATAATCAAAGTGAAACAGATGGCCACGTAGTCTGTTAAAGGTCTAGAGAGCGTAATGGCTTTGAATGTTTATGTGACCAGCCCATTCTCTCCTTTTCTTCTTTCTCACCTGTCTTCCATGTTTGGTCTCACCTCCACCTCTCACTTGTTTCTGCTGAACTGTCTAACACCTTTATTTTTGCCCAATTGAATCCCTCCCTTGACTAAATTTGAATGCCTGCTCAACAAACAGAAAAAAAGGAGCTGAAAGCTGGCAAAATTCAATTCTTAGATCAAAGGTGTTTCTGCTTTTGAAGAAATTCTGAAAAGTCATGAGTATGATTTAAAAGCTCTCAGTTACGCATTTATCTGCGTAGCTTAGCAGGTGGGCTTCCCTCTCTTTTTAGCATTTTCCAGTGACCTTGCATTCACTAGCAACAACGCAGCTGGAGGCTCAAAGAAACACATTTCTCCACCCTCTGCTTCTCTTCTCTTATCCTCCATAAAACACTCCACTTTGAGTAGGTTGGAAGCTGCTTTATTTCTCTGAGGAAAAGACAGATACACACCCACGAACATACATTCACACACACAACCGTGACGCCGACACATTTTCACAAACACGTGTGAAGCAACCCCAAACCCCAGCCTGTTTCATCACATGCACTCTTGGCTCCCCAGCATGCAGGTTTTGTGTCACTGTTGGGGTGAGGAGGAGGAAGTGTGAAGGCTATACCTGTCGAGGAGATGAGCTGCTCCCCACACTGCCTCAGGGTGCCTGTCACAAGCACTCACATTAGCCATTTACCCCTGCCTCAGCACAGACATCCTCTGCTGGGACTTAATGTGTGTGTGTATTTTTGTGTATGTATCTGTTGTGGCATGCGCATACCGTTGTGTGTAAACCGACTCTGTGGATTTACATCGGAGGAATTTTTATACGTTGTGGGTAGAGGTTCATACACGGGTCACTCAGTACTCCCTTTTCAGGTTTTACTGTGATGTTTTATATTTATTCTTTTGTTCAGTGAAAAAATGTGTACTTGTGCTGCACCTGACTGGTAATAGATTATTTTCTTTTGTGCCTCAACTTAACTAAACCTACCACTGAGTGTCAAATGTATATATTCTCTCAGAGATGTTGTTTTAAGGAAAGTTAGTTCATTCCGATGTTCCAGTTATTGGCAAAGTGTGGACAGGTTTGTCCGTGTGAAGTGCTCCAAATGAGTATTTAAATCTTTCTGCTGCATTCCCCATAGCTGCTTTTAATTGTTAACCTGCCAATGACGATGGAGAGGTAGAGGCTTCACTTCCTGGAAACTGTGTAAACAAAGTAGCAGTGTCCAATAAGAACTAATGGCTCCCCAGCTCTAAATCACTGCTTATTTCAAATAGAATTATTGTTTATGTATTCATAATATGTCAGTAATATAAAAACAATGCTTTTAAATAGCAATTAGAGTCTTTGGTATAGGGTTTTTGAACACAACTTAATTATGGTTAGAACATGTCATTGGCAGTTTTTTTTACCTCAATACTTACATCTATAAAGGCCAGCTAGCATAAAGATGAAAACCCTCCTTTGTTATTATGAGACTATATTTAACAGTTCCACGTTGAGTGAAGACGTGGAAGAGATGCAAAGTTACATTAACACCTCCTCTTATCATCTCCTGCACCTCCTGTGTTTGTTTTTGCTTCCTGTCTATTCTCTCCACCTTGAAGGTGTCATCCCTGCTGCAAGTAAAATGCAATTAGTATGCACAGGTATTCAGTGCCGAGCAGCTCGCACACGTTGGCAAAAACAAGCATCTGCTTTAAGCTATTGAATTTGAGGAGCCTGCTAGGTGGATGCAGAGGACAGACTTTGTGTGGATTATGGGTGAATGTTTGTAGTTTTATATATTAGAGCTGTCTTTTATCTGCTACAGCATCTCCAATGCAAAACAACAGTGATAAGCAAAATACATCACCGGGCACAATTTTAGATTTAAAAAATCGACGTGCATGCATTTAACATAACCTTTAAATATTAGAAAGGCACATAAGTATGAAAATATCAGAAAATAAAATCACTAAAAGCTGGACATATAACCATAGTAACAGCTACATGTTTTCATTTTATGCAAGGAGGTGTTTATACAGCTGAATTTACTGTTGTCCAGTGGTAGAAAGTTTAACATCCCCTTTTCACAGCTTGTTAGTAAAGTAACTTGTATTACACACATATTTGGATTATTTGAATTCTAGTCTTCTTCATCTACAAGTGTATTTTTTATGTCAGTTTCTTTGAGGAAAATGGGTTCCAGAGGACTTTTGCCTCACAGCAAGAAGGTTCCTGGTTCAGATCTTGGCTAGGGCCTTTCTGTGTGGAGTTTTATGTTCTCCTCATGCATACGTGGCTTCGCTCCAGGTACTTCAGCTTCCTCCCACAGTACAAAACATGCAAGCTTGGATAATTGGTGATTCTAAATTGACAATAGCAGTGTGAGTATGCATGGTTGCTTACTCGATTGTCTCTGAGTACACCCTTTGATGGACTGGTGACCCCCCCCCCCCTTACCTAATGGCAGCTGGGATAGGCTGCACCCCCACCAGTGACCCTAGGTTGGACAAAATGGGTTTAGAAAATGGATGGATGGAAAATGGGCTGTAACTCCTGTGACTCAGCGCCTTCATACTCATTCGTTATGTGTTCAATTCCTGGAGGAACATTTCTTCGGCTCCCAAAAACTGAAAGTGAAATCAAATAAACGCTGCTGTCAAGTCTGTCTGGATCACGATTTTAAACGGTGCAAATGAGGCAAAATGGTTTAACGCCTTGATGCATGCTGTGCAACAGTAGGCTGTTATACCTTTTGCAAAAAGTAACGGCTAGAAGAATGATTTAGAAAATTAGATCGAATTTAGTTGTTTGTACAATTTGAACTAAAATGTGTGATTAATGATGGAACACCCATTTGGTCACTCCTTATGTCCCTGTTCTCTCACACCTCCTCCTTCCTTTAACACCCTTGCCAGATCATTTGGCACGTATTTTATCAGCAAATCATGTAGTTTTGTTATGTCAACTGTTCACACCGCTTTGAGACTGCATTTAGAAATGAAATGTTTGAAGTAGATCTTTTTATCTGTTGTGTTTTACTTTTACTATTACTTTTTACCCTTTGACATTTTAAAATCTATCAACGATGGCATTATAGTTTAGTCGTAGGATTATATGTGGAGTGTTATTTGTATGATGCAAGTTAATCACCGTGCATCAAAAGGATGTGTACTAGTGAATGGCCACTAGATGGCATTGTTGAAACATGTTTAGTTAGCAAGGGGATTAAAAGCAGGATAAATGCATACTCTCTGGTGCAACATGTGCTGCTGGGCAACATGTTCTTCTTGAATTCCTTCCTTCTCTTCTGTCTCTCGTCTTTTTATCTGTGTGTGTGTGTGTGTGTGTGTGTGTGTGTGTGTGTGTGTGTGTGTGTGTGTGTGTGTGTGTG
Organism: Atherinosoma microstoma; assembly: GCA_037177055.1. Taxonomy (NCBI): domain Eukaryota; kingdom Metazoa; phylum Chordata; class Actinopteri; order Atheriniformes; family Atherinidae; genus Atherinosoma; species Atherinosoma microstoma. Next base: position 29,959,006 of record JBBBVU010000003.1, read on the forward strand.
TGTGTGTGTGTTCGCATGTGTGTGTTCGCATGTGTGTGATAGTGATGACTCACAAGGAAGCATCTGACACTGTCCATAAGAGTGATGATGAAAACCAGGGTGAAAAGCCCCACATTCATTAAAGTCAGACCTGAGATGACAAACACTCAGACCACAGCAGTTGATGCCACACATGTTAACAGTATTGCCCAGCTGCTGTGTAGAATCACTTGGAGATGACACTTGACAAGAGTGTAAATGTTGCTTTTTGCAGTGAATATGCAGCTTTCAGTCACAAGATGTTCCCGCTAACCAGCAGCCCCCCTGCTGTCGAAGTCTAATTGACATTTGTCTGATTTGCGTGTTCTTGCTTCAGCACATTTCTGAACTTGAATCGATTTTTTCTTTCTCCAACCATTGTGTTTTAATTGAATTTCCTTTATCTCTATGATTACAAACAGCGCTGGCACCCTTTCTATTATTAATTAACATATTAATTTATTTACTAACCCGTCCCTCTCTGCTAAGCCAGCCTGTGGTAACATTATTTTTTCAATTGCTGACTTACGTGAACAGATTAGATATGTTGGTCCAGCTAAATTTCTGTAATCTTGTGATGGACTTTTCTTTCTTGAACCAGAATGACCATGCATATTGAAGATAATCCCAGATCCCTTGGTTTTAGCAGACATTTGCACATCGTTGCTCGGGAGATTACTTGGAAATACAAGTGTGATTGTAGTGGGAAGAGAGAAGGGATGACAATGAATGGGAAAGGAGAAAATGGATTAAGAAATAAAATAATGAATTATGAAAACAACTTAAGAAATTAGTGGGGGGGGTTGTTGAATGTGATCGTCTGACCATAAACCTTCACCATAGTAATGAGCATTGGGTTTTTCGTGTGTGACATCTCATGAAGGAACACACACGAGGGCACACAAAGATATAAAGTCCTTCATAGAAACTGACTAAACCATGCAGCGGTGATTCAGACGCACACATTAACGCACGTCTCTACCACATGTTATCAGCCAGTGTTATCACAGACTTGACATCTTTTCTGCATGTTAAAGCAGCTAAGCCCTTTGTGCACGCTCTCTCACACACTTACAGAGCTCCCCCATCGTCTTGAGCAATGGTAATTGCTGACGAGCAGAGCGTTCACCGAATGGGGAGATTTGATCGGTGCAGAGCAGCAAGAGAGCGTCAAGCACAAATCCTGTCGGTTCAAAGGACAAATGTGTGGGAGCAAAATACCTCTCTCCTCGGAGAGCAGTTGTGATGTAATGAGACAGCTGGACAAGACTTATTATCCAAAGGAAAAGTAATCTTTCCAAGACAATGCTTCTCATAGAGGTGCGCAATTATTCATGTGTGAACAATCAAACTGTGGGTCACAGGTTTTTCATATCAGGAATAGTGTGTTGCATTTATCAGTCGGAAATGAAAGCAGGTTGTTTGATTTGCATTATCTTCTTTTTTGCATTGTAAGATTAAATCATACATTCTATTCAAAATACAAAACAATTTGTTTTAAATGGTCAATTTTATAGTTGCGCATTATTATCACAAGTGATCACTTTACAATGCTGCATCCATCTTACAGCTGTGTGTTTAACACAAATGTTAAACTGCATCTCTAAAAGAATCAAAATATTCTCTAATTTTGTTTCTCTTTTTGAAACCACATCCCTATTTCAGTATCCTTTTTGCCGCTGTCTCCCTGGTAGTGTCTTTTTTTTTGTGTTCTCTGCTTCTGTGACTGTCTGTGGTGGCAAAGCAGGCTGACGATGAAGTGTTAATTCATCAAATCTCCCATGGTTATGTGAGGAAAACGCACATTTAATGAGCAAACAGCTAGACTAACCAATTCATGCATTTGGTATTTTTGTTGCACCATGTGTGCATGCTTACGTGGGTGTTCATGTGTGTCCTTTTTCTTGTGGGTGCATGTAGACGCATATATCACCCAGAGGCGTTAGTGTGATGATGAATGCTTATACACTTCAACAGTTGTCCCGTTCTCCTGTAAGAGGCCATGCATTTTGTGTTGTCGAACAACTGTAACCAAAAAGAGGATCAAAATGGAAACGCTTGCATGTTCAGATACACTAGTAAATATCTATTGTGACTTTATGTGTTGCAGGGGATGATAGGGTTATGGGGTGGCAGGTGATGGGCGGGGGGCTTTTTCCTTATGCCAATCAGCTCATTAGATTGGACTGCCATGCTTATGATAGCAGCTGCTGTGCATACTTTCATCCATACATAAAAGAAATGTGCAATCAGCACCGGTGCGTGCTGACTTCCTGATAATAGCTAACATGGTTCCTCATACGATTTGTACTATTAAGGTATGTGCTTTTTGTGAACAAGTTTTTATACACCACATATCTCTTATCTAATTTTTGCTTTCCTTCAAAAACACCCAGATGTCTGCTTTCAACACGCTACAATCTTAAATCATCACTTGCTACTACTGAGCTGTTTTCCACTGGCACATTATAGCAGTTTTACATAGCGTAACAACTTAACACTGCAACTTTATTATTTCCCCCAAGGCTGGAAAATCACAGATTAACGAGCGCACATTATAACTTCTAATTAATTTGTGTCACTGTTGATGCAGAATTGTCTGAGTCCGCATCACGATACATCTTAGAATCATGTGTCGAAAGAGGCTCCAGTGAGAGGTTTTAATATAGCCGTGTGTGTCAGTAAGCAAAGGGTGCAAAGGATTTGACATGTATTCATCTGTGGGGTGTGTTACTCTCAAGGAGGCCATCTTTTTGTCTGTATGTCTGTCAGAGAGTGGGTAATGGTGCAAGTTGGCATTAAGTGTTGATGAGTTGGGGAAGCTCACATTCTACCAGTAAATAAAAGAAAAATCACAGGATTTCATTGATTGTTGTTGTGGCAGTTTATGCCAGTGAAAGAAGATAAGCAGTGAACCAAAGATTGTCAATAATATAAATGTAGTGAAGATGCATCTACCTTTCAATAAGGAGAAGAGATTAACAGCTTTATGCTGCGTCTTATCATTACGGTAAATCAAGTGTTCTTCCGTTTTTTTTGTGTGCGTCTGAGCTAAATATTACCACAACCTGTCTTTGTATTGGAGTTATACTTCACTGTGTATGTGTGCAGGAGAACATGTCGCTGCACATTGTTCAGCATGCCTTTTAGAGAAAAAGGTAGAAAAACACTTTTTTGACCAAATGAAAGGTTGCGAAAGCACTCAGCTGTATCAGTTGTATTTGTGATGGGTACACATGATGAATGTGCTTACCTTTCTTATTCCCACTGAGATGTGATAAGAGGAAACCTGTCAGTGAATTAGCTGTGTTTTTCTCCTCTCTGTCTGTATTTGTGTCTTTCTCCCTTTCTCCCCACCTCTTTCTCCCTAATTAAAAAGCCAAATCAGGAGTTTAACTGCGCACAGTGTTTGCCAGTGACATTCTCCAGACTAATCCTCGTTTTAGCCCTCTACTCTCATCTCTCTCTCTCTCTCTGTCTCTCTCTCCTGACTCCAAGTATAAAACCACACCAAAATCTTTTCTCCCCAAACACAGATTTATTCAAATGTGCCATTTGCATAAGTTAGTATTTACATAATTGATTTCCAAGGCAGCGTTTCTCACCATGTGAGGTGGTGTTGGAGACCAAAAGGTCTCATCCTGTCGTGCACACACACACACACACACACACACATATGCACATGGTTTTGTTGAAGTGTCACATTCTCCTTTTCCACAGAGACACAGACACAAACACACTGTGTTGCTGGATGGTTAAGATTTCGAGTCTAAATCAAGCATGAAGCGTTGCCAAGCTGGTGCATCTGGTGACCTGCGTGGTACACGCAGCAAACATAATCAACTAAGCATACATAATCAAATACATTGAGACCCATGAAATTGGTGTGGTTATAGAAGGAGGACCATTCATTTCTTTAGGCTGGTAAATCTTTTGCCCCATTTCACCTAAAAATGTGATTTGTAGATATAGTAGGTTTTTTTGTTCTGATGATATGCATGAATGAATCTGTGGCTTGACTCTAGCTCCAATTTAGTGTAATTAAATAAAGAAATTTATTGAAAGGTTGTTTTAAAGTGGTGAAGCTTGGTCCACCTCTACTGAATACCATAATTCACTGTAATGAAATTGACTTAGGTGAGCTATTGTTTGAATATTTCATGCATTTTCAGACGCTTAATTAAAAAGACATGTACATTTTTGGGACAAGAATATAAAAACAGTGTGTTAGAACAGTGTTTAGAGCTGTTTTCTCTGAGGACCCCCATCATGCAACTACCAAAAAGATGGCTCAAAGATTTTCATTTTGTCTTCTTATCTTAAATTATACGATCTATTTCTTCTAGTCAGACAAGTAGTATGACGTACGTAAGGTATGTTACAGCTTCATACTACTTGTCTGAATAGAAGAAAAAGATTGTATAATACCAAAAAGCTGTGGAGGAGAAGAAAAACAGAAAGAAGAAAAAAAAAAAAAAGACGGAAAGGGGGGGGAGAAAGG
>JBBBVU010000003.1:29973937-29986036 GCA_037177055.1 Atherinosoma microstoma
TCTCTCTCTCTCTCTCTCTCTCTCTCTCACACACACACACACACACACACACACACACACACACACACACACACACATTGCATATACACAGAGAAAAAGACACAGAATTGCATGTACTGAACATCCCGGCACATCCTCTAATTCTCCTCTATCCCAATCCTCTCCCCTCGCTCTCATTTATTTTTGGATGACTCCCTAATCTTTCTTTCCGCAGTATACAGGTGGAGTATATCTGTCTTCCCGTGGCAACATACTCTCTGACTGTGTAAACAAGTCTCAGTTTAAAATTCACCTCTTTTAATCCCCTCCTCCCCCTCCCCCTCTTTGTCGACTTCTCCCTGAGAAAGAAAAATTAATCCGCCTTCGTCCAAGCGTGGCGCGTGAAACAACCCCTCCCTCAAAATCCTGACATCAGCCCATCTCAGTCCACAGCTTCGAGAGGGTGTTCAGACAAGTGTGCATGCGGGGATCATCTGAACACAGAGATCTGGGCGCAAACACAGATTTAGTCACACACCTGCATGTATGTAAGATTATACACAAACAGAGCACACATGCGCCACACTAATCCCCTCCACAAGCCTTTCCAACAACCTCAGAACCTAGTTTTCCCCCTTGGAGGGTTATCATCCCTCACAGTGTCCCCCCCAACCTTCCCCCATTCTTTCTCTCCACATTGGGCTTTCGTCCCCATGGGTAGAAATGACTGGGAAGAGCCCAGAGTGTGTATGCCAGTGATAGTGACTCCTCTTCTCTGGTGTCATTGGAGCCGAGCTGGGACTGTTACTTGGATCTGTTCTGTTAAAAAGACACAAAATAACATGTGGATATGCAGAAACACAAAACAGCCTCATGGTCCCCAAACATTTCAGCTGTTTAAGATGTACATGCTAGTCCAAATACAGCAGTCACACCACCATTTTCATCATTTTCTTCCCCTTTTTCCTTGCTACATAAACATGATATATATAGTCTTATAAGTAAACAAGTCTCTCATGAACCAGCTTGAATAAAAGTATTTTCTATCTTTGTGTGGGACAGATAAACACGATGATCCAGCTGGTAAAATGATAAAAGTGCTAAAAGAGACCAAAATGTAAGATCCAAGATGATATCTCATTATGTGATTTTACAATGTTTGCAAAGTATTATTTTCAAGAACTTGCAATCTAACAAACAATGAAGCCATTCTTGCATTACATGGCATTAAATGAAAGAAGTTCTGTGCTTTATATACTTGCTATGCACTAGTGGTATGCGCCCCGGCCTGTTAATTTGTTATCGTTTGCCAAATGGGAGCACTCTATCAATCACTGCCTGACCCCACCAAAACCTTCCAAGACACAGCATCAATTTGCTGCTTCCCTTGATGGTGCCCTACTCTCTACGTCCTGCATAATCAGAGGCACCCATGTGTTTAAGTCTCAGTGGAGCTTTTTCCTTTTTTTAAAATCTTTGCTTGAACACTGGATGTCCCACAAGGCAACCACAGGCTTTCAAGTTTTAGTACAGTTTTCCTCTTGAGTTCACCCACTGAGCCCTTGACCTGAGGCTAAAGGCTAAGTGACTGTCATGTGGCAAACTTTTTTCCACATATTCCCAAAGAGCCTGACAAAGTATGAGCTAACACCCCTCTAACAAGAAATGAGACTTGCTGTCTCTTTCATGTCCATAAATCCAGAGCATGGCTTCTTTAACTGTCAGATTAAGTCATTTATTGGCAATGGTTTTGTTCTCTGGAGATTATTAAAACATATGAGTAGAGATTTTGAGGACTGTATCTGTGTTTTGTTCCACAGCACATGGTGATGGGATATGACACACCTGACTTGGAGTCATTATTAGATGTTAGCCCCCAAATGGCAAGGATGAAGTCTTACTCTTAGCGTTGCTTATCATTATAAATTATTTGGATTAAAAAGAAAAAGTTCATAAGTGTAACATTTCTAAGAATTCTGGATTTCCTTCCACAAGTTTTTAGCAAATCTTAAAAGATTTTAAGGACGATTTAGTGGACGAAATACTTCTCCAATCAGTTCAGACTTCTTTGACAAAAACAAGTTCCTACATTACCCACTGGACATCTGTACAACACTGATGGAGTAAAATTACCAGAGTAAAATTAGATTTTACAGTGTCTTTTATTCTCCTGTCTTTATTTTTATTAACAGGCGATGCAATGATACAGGTGCAGTGTATTACATTAGCTTGAATTCTAGCAGAGAGGATTAAGTCAAAGATGCCTGTAACATTACTTGAGTCATCTCCAACACCAGACATTCAGTTCAGGAACTAGCATGTCTGCGGATCAGCTTGAAATAATAAGATATGAAAATGACTTGCTGGCACTGGAGGAGTAGAGGGCTAGGGATTGTGGGGGAGGTTTATATTTGATCCCATCTCTTCTTCGCTCAGTCACTTCAATTATCTTCCTCTCCTATCACCTCATCTATTGGGAATATAGGGAATAATTAAGTAAAAGCTTGAGTACTGCGGTTATTGGTTTAAAACGGTGATTATTGCACAGTGAATGTGTTTGAGAGGGTGGCTGGAGAGACTTGCATTGCGTTTTTGGGGTATTTCAGACAAACTATTTCATATATTTTCTCAGAGGGCTTGTAACCTGATCATTTCAGTGAAGTGATGATTTTTAATATACTTTTTTGCCATATCTGCATGGCTTATACATTTTCCAAAACTATCTACTTTATCCTCTTAGTAACAACACTATCATCACATCGTCTTATGAGCAGCGCAGGCCATATCGCGGCGTAGTTAACACTGAGACCACTGATTATTCCAGTAGAGGTGTGCTGTATGTGACCTTACCCACTGGGCACAAGCTGCATCTGAGTTGTAATTGCTATTTAAATGCCAGGGTTTCTCGCATGAAATAAAACATTATGGAGTACCACCAGACCGTCAATATTCAGATTTGTAAGCAGGCTGTAAAATTCAAAGGTCACTAATTTATGGGATGTGACATTTCCATCGGTGTTTTAAGCATTTTGTTTATCAGTGCTGGTGCCAGAATTAAAGCTGAAAGAGTAGTTGCAGTTTTGGTGCTATTATGTATTTATGCAAGTTGTTGATCTCAGATTCCTGCACTCTGATTTATGAGGCTAGATTTAAATTTTTTTGACAAACTCTCATTTTTTATCTTTGTTTTAGGATTATGTAGTCTGAAAACTGAACCACATTAAACCCAGTTAACAAATTCTTTAACTCTAAAAACTGAGATCAACAGTGACCAACCGTTTCTCATCTGCAGCTCATTCTCTCAAGTCTTGGCTTTTAAGAGAAAAAATATTGGCATTGAAACAAACACACATCAGAAACTATTTACATATTTACACGTTTTCCCTCAGGCCCTTTTATTTATTTATTTATTTTTGCTAATTACAGGTATTTATGCTACAATTTACTTACTGTCCTCAGAAAACCCAACCCCAACTCAGCTTGTTTCTGGCGCCACCATGCATCAAAACATATTCTTGCTTTTACTCATTATTTGTTGTTCTTTTCAGACAGACATAGAACTTTTTTTAGCTGCTCCTTACAGTCAATTAAAGTTCTCTAATTGGTTGAAGGTTGACAGGAAGTGGCGACATCATAATTTCCGGGTCAAAATAGATCTCTCTTAGCAACACAATAGTTATAGCTGTTTTCTTTTTATAGTCTCAGAATAAACAGCACAGTTTGTGGCTGGATTGTCAACCTCCTGGACAGAATAGAAATGCCTGGAAAACTTCTGTAGATCACCGAAAGGTAACGCTATCGATCACAATTTACACAACAGAATTACACTCTACTGTTCCTAAGAAATTGTTGACAATATGAGCATTCGTGCTTTGGGTGCTGGCGAACTAACAGAGTTTTAGGGTTAATTAAAGATGTCTGCAAGAGCAGCCCACTATAAACTCAAAATGCATAGTTAAGAGAATCTTTTTTAGAGTTGTTAATCTTCCCTGAATAAACCGTACCATTTCTTTCTCTCTCTGTGTCTTTTTGCCTGCAGAACTTCGACAACTACAAGCAGACGGCTGAACAGTACGACGAGGCAGCTACTAAAGCTGAAGCTCACATACGGTAAATACTTTGAATAAACGTTCTAATACTGTTTGTTTAAGGATTTACTTTTTTTTATAAGACTGTTGCTTTTCTTGCTGCCTCATTACTTTTTTTTTCATTGCTGGCTCAAGTACTTGACTGATTTTATACATGTAAAAAATTCTTTTTATAGGTTTAGGTAGGTTTATCATGCTGTAAATCTAAATTTCAGTCATCGTGTATGGCATCAGAAAGAAAAGTTACTGTGGATCACAGGAAGAAAGCTTCTCAACAGTTGTGAGAAAGCAGATGTGGTCAGACTCAGGAGTGTGAAGGCTATTTCCAATGTCGGTGTGGTGTTAATGTGAATGCCACACCTCCTGCTGCCGCTTGTTAAAACACTTTTACACACACAGTGGTGGAACTGTGTGATAATTTAATATCATCACTTCTCATTTCCTTTATCAAAGTATTGTGACACAGTTCTCACATTAATATGTCACAGATTACAGTTTTCTTCTCTGCATAAATAAGTTAAAACACTGTGAAATGTGTCACAACATAATAGTCAAAGTTCTTAAAGAGGTACTTTACACTTAGCTGTCTTTTTAAGCCGTGAAGTGCATCTTATGACTCATAAAAATCTGGTATTGAAATTGTCTTTTTAGCCAATTGTATTAGAGATTTGCTTTCCATACCATTCAGGAATAAACTGAACTTTTCAAAGCCAGCAGTGAGATAGTGGCAGATGTGTAGGACTTGTTTAAAACATTAACTTAATCATAAAAAAGAGGGCTAACTCCCTTTAATCAGAGCTTGGCTTCTCACCTCCCCCAGACATTGCCCTTTGAAAGACAGCTCTTTATCAAATTAAGCACACTGTTGAATACATGTCAATCAAAGCTCCTTATTCAGTGGGGTTTGTACCCATTTCATTTATTTCAGTAAAGTCATAATCTTTGGGACTTTTCTTTTGATTGTACGTAAAGTACGTAAAAAAAACCCCAAAAAAACACTATTCTGCATTGATAAATAGTCACAGCTGAACTAGACGTACCCAGGTCAGAATTCAGCAGCCCTGTCCAATCAAATCATGAGCTGAGAGGTTTCAGAGACGGGGCACTGATTAAGAGATTTCATAAATAGCAGGCTATGCTACTCAAAAGAAAATTCCAGAACAGATTAGGAAGAAACTTTTTTTTTATCAAGCTATCTTAGAAAGGTTATGTCATTTTAAAAGCTTTGGGACTCCCAAAGTGAGAGAAATGTACAAATGGAAAATACTTGGAGCTTTCTTAAGAGTGGTCAACATACCAATATTCTTTCTAGAATAGGGCAAGAATACAATATGAAAAGCTACGAAAGATCCAGCATAGACATCTAAGAAACTGCAGAGTCTCTCTTTCCTCAGTGAAACTCAGTGTTTATGACTCCAATATTTGAGGAATCCTCATGAATGGAGTAGTGGTGAGGTCATGATCACTTCTAACCAAGAGGCACATTCAGGCATATTCAAATTTTGGTCCCAAACAACATGATGATCACCATAAGTTTTGGGGGAAGATGAACTAGAAGGAGAAAGTTTGGAAGACGGGAGTTTCATACATGTGAAACAAACCAAGCAGAAATCCCCAGTAAAGGAACACGATAACCCAAATCAAACATGGAAGATGCAGTGTAGGGTGTTGATGCTGTGTCACTTCAGAGTGACTTGTCCTAAATTAAGGAAATAAAAATTATGCTGTGTGACAGAAATCGTGAAAGTCCACCTCTAAATGGGTTTGAAGGAATAAACCAGAAGCTTTGGTGTGGCCAAAAATCAGACATGAACTACACTGAAAAGCTGTGGGTGGAGCAAGTCATGATAGCAAACCATCCAAAGTGGCTGTTCTAGAGCAGTATTGCAAGGAAGAGTGGATGCAAATGCAACCATTTTGGTTCAGGTGTAAATTTTCAGATATTGAAGGTATGAAGGTGTGTCATGCTTCTCATCTGATGTCAGCAAGGATTGACTCCAGCACCTCTGAAAAAAGATAAATCGGGCTCAGGGAAAAGGAATGGATATATATCGTTTAGTCAATAAATAACAGCGTTGTTTATATTTCTTTACTTCATGATTTTCTGTGCCATTATTAGGTGCAGCTCGTAATTAATTTGTTGGAATGCCAAAGGGAAATGAGCAGGAAAAAAAGAAAAGTGCTTCATTTCATTGTCCTCTCCTCTATCATATGCAAAGTCATTTAATTAAATTGATGGAAGTAAATTGAATTGAATCAAGTTAATTTATACTTAATTAATCCCATAAAGGAAATTATATTATTGTCGAATAAATTAGTCAGGAAAAATAACAAATAGTTTAAAAAATCTGTTGGAAAACCTCTTGGAGAGTTCACTATAATGTGTTTTGTATTATGGTTACAACCGAGTAGATGACAATATGTACAGCAGCATCTGCGTCTGCATGAAACAAACAATAGCTCCTGTTAGTGCAGTGTAATAGATGCAAGATTTCTTTACTTTATAACCTTTTCTACAAGTTTAAACATCTTGAATATCAATATGTTATCGGTCCCATCCCCTGTTACTTTTTACACAACCACATCTTTCTTGTCACGCTCAAAAGATTTAATGTCCAGATGACATATTGTGATAAGAAAACTCTGACTTTATGGGTTATACCTCACTTGATAGGCAAATAACAATTATGGTTCACTTACCATGGCTTCTGATACCTGCACGAAAAAACCCACAAAAAACATCCACATAAAATGTGTAAACATACACCACAAATGAAGACAACAGCAGAAGATTGAAAGTATTTCAACAACTTTTTATGCACTCTGAATAAAGAAAATAAAGTGACATTATGAATATTATTATTAATATAATAAAATTATTAGTTTTTCTAGGTGTGTGTTTAGGATGTGACAATTCAGTGGCTTTCACTGCATTGTTTATTATGATTATGACATTTACAGCCTCAGCTATCTTCTTTTTTAATATTGTGATTATACTACCTCAGTACTATTAGTTGTCACAGAACCACTACAAGCTTAACTTTCAAAGCAATGAATAATCAACAACGTGGCCTTTTTAACTGGTTGTCTGCTCCAAAGAAAAAGGAAATATTGTGACTTTACGAGAAGCACAGGTGCTTCGGTGGGATAACAACATTCAGACCTCACCTGTCGTCAGAAAGCATGTCAGTTTTAATCAACGCTGAGCTGCTGCCTCACTGACTCGCAAATTTATGCACCTCCATAACACTAATTCTCACCCCTTTTTTGTCATTCTGTCTCAAAGCCTTTGATTTTCCTTTTAGTTTTCATTAGCACACATTTTCCCCCTTTGCTCTTATGACTTACTCTGCAGCATTCTACAAAATTCTAATTAAAATTTAACTTGGCTTTTTATTTTTTCAAGCTGGGTTAAAATCATCCCATTTTTAGAATCCACCTGAAACCCACACACATAAAAGAAAACTAGACATTCAGCTGTCTCACTGCAGAACAGTCAAAATGTAATATTAGTTTGATTATTAAATTCTGAATGGATTCTCCTACCCCCCCCCCCGCACTGTGTGCTTTAAATATTAAGCATGTAATAGATTAGCCTGTGAACTTTCCATTGGATAATGACTGTAAAGTAAATTTGTGGTTCAAGTTTTAACCAATTGGAAAGCTGTGTAGAACTCTATACAGTATCACCTGGATCTGAATGAATGAGTCATGTCCAAACAACCTGGAAATTAACCGTCACCTTCAATGCTTCACTTATAGTGTTGCTGTATCTTCAATAAACTGAATTTAAACATGGCTTTCTCCGCATGGCACAAGACAGGAAGCAGCTCGATCTGCAGTTGTTACAGAGCAATACACGTATTTTAGACACAACAATGTATGAAGCTGTCCCAGAAGGCAATTTATGAATGTTATTATGAAGTTTGAAGTATAGTGTAGTAGCAAACAGTATAGTGCAAAAATGAAAAAGTAGGTGCCTGGTCATTTTGCCAGCTTTGTGCTGTGTGATGAGCGGTTGACCTCATCCACAATGCTGACATCTTCATGCACCTGGTCCATTCAATTCAGCAGCACTCAATTCAAGTCCAAAATTTTGTCCAAATGATTACATTTGCAAGGATTTGCTATTTTCCCGAGCTGCATGGAAGAGGTTAGAAGATCACTTCGGCACAAGTGTGCAGTACGGTTTGCATTTAGCCCTTCAACAATGTGTTGCTATTATTTTTCCATTGCACACACAAACATCCACTCCCATTTCTTCGTTATATCTCTGCCACACATACAGCCTCACTTTGTATTCAGGCAGTCATGTGCTTGTCATGTTCTGTCAGCATCTGGGAAGCGTTTCATTGTGCAGGTGGTCATGCTGTCATTTCACACTACACTGACCGTCCAGTAATTATTCTATTTACCCACTGCTTAAGAGATAGAGAGCGGCACATTTCAACATCTTATGTAGCTAAAATACATATTTTTCTTCTGTCTACGTATCTGTCTTCCGAACCCTTTAAATGTCGACCTAGTTGTCTCTTTCTTCTAATTCTACATATTTTACATTGCACTTTTTCTGCCCATTATTGCAGCCTTTTCTGCATTTATTTGACTCTTTCTCTTACACCTGCTATTTTTCTTCTGTCCTCTTCTTAACCTGAATTTATGTTAGCAGCATATACACAGCTTCCACTAAAGAAGACAATGCTGAATTCAACTTTAGTGGTTATGAGGGTTAAAGGTTCTTGGATTTATGCGGCGACATACCGAACATCACAAGGACACAAAACCACCAAAAATCTGCCTCATTAGAAAGGCAGAGGAGCACAGCATCAGCCATCAGATTTTCTGCTGATGAGACATCAGCCCATCCGAATTCCTGAGTGTTACAGAATTATTAAGCTGACCACCAAGCAACCAGGCTCCGGCACCCCATCACTATCAGTGTTTCTAGAAATGGCCAGAGCAGGACGGACTCCATCCTGGTCAGACATAGCCGCACAAATATAATAAGGCTTCAAAAGATTAACATGACAAAGCTGCCCAGACTTTCTGTTTCCAGGGGTTTCAATCCTGTAATTTAAATCCGACAACTTCTCAGCCACTACAAACAGCCCAGTGTAACGAGTCTGAAAGGAGAAGACAGCAAACCGTCGGCGCTCAGCTTTATGGTCATACAGATGTTTCATTTTAATTTGGGCCACACCGAGCCGCTCTTACGCCAAACTGCATGCCACAAACAACCTTTGCTTAAACTCATTAACATAGTCTGTTAGGTTCCGCGGAGGACCTCCCTGCACCCAACCATCCTTCGGAACAGCCAAGGGTCCCTGAACCGAATGTGCAAACACAAGCTTATTGGGACTAAAACCCGTACTCTCTTGCACCACCTCCCTTTCGTCCAGTAGCAGCCATGGCAGTCCCTCCTCCTAGTCCCTGTCCAACTCCGTGCAATAAGCACGCAGAAGAGACTTCAGTGTCTGGTGGAAATGCTCTAAAGCCCCCTGACTCTGAGGGTGATATGCAGTAGGCAGGCGGTGATCCACACGCAACATGTTTAACACATGTGCAAACATGTGGGCAGAAAAGTTAGACTGGGCCATCACAGCCAGGTAAAATGTTGGAAGCCCCCCGGGATATTGCTTCTCTTTTCTTATACTTAACAGGCCACATAAACATTATCCTTGTGTGGAAACATTGCAAGTGGTCTTTTTGCCGTAAGGCATTTCGAGGAGTTCATCCATTAGTTTGGCCTTGGGGTATCTTACTACCCATATTCCCCAAAAAGCACCTCACTGTAGTAAGCCACAACATAGCTGCAGAGCTTACCTTAAGATCTAAAAAAAAAAAAAAAAAAGATCCATTAATCCTCTTAAAAAACCTTGTTACTCTCAAGGTGTTAGCAAAGACAGAACTTAAGTGAACCTCGGGTGGATGTCTGTGTGAGGATTCGCCATAAAATGACTGCTGGCACTTTGTAGTTTAAAACCTACTTTCATAAGAGTTTGTTTTATCTGCTTTATTCTGTTTGTCTGTCTTCTACAGTATGTGTGTGTGGGTAGCATGTCCACTTAGTAAAACAGACAGGTATCCTACTGTAAGGATGTCTTTGCCCCTCCAGAGTGGCAGCCTGCGAGTCATTACCAGAGACCGGACCTGACTGACTGTGAGCTAACAAAGATTTACCATTTAGACAGAGGGCTGCAGTCACTTACACACTTGGACTTTTTGACTGCCTCTGGAGGGAGAAATAAGATCATACAGGTAAAGGTAAAGGTAAATGACTGGATTTACTGATCCATTTAGTTAGATGGATGAGCCTCTCCTAGCACACCAGGTTGAACTAAGTCAAAATAAGTCTAATCAGGTTTAGGGGGGTCCTGCTGTATTTCTGTGGGGTTTTAGTTTGTGTACTAGTTTTATCATTCTAGAGATGACCTGAGCTCACTTGTCTCCCAAATTCAGAATCTCAAATCCATCTACGAGGAACTCCAAGAGGGTCATTTCGGTGTCAGGTAAAATGAGGCTACCAATTGTTGTGGATGCAAACCATGACTCGACAGTCCACTGTGAATGGATGTAAATGTTTATACAATTGCAAAGTATATTTAATCATTCTTGACAGTATGAACACTGACTGTAGACCAGCTCCGATCACATTAGTTGCATTAGATAATGCTTTTGACAGTTGCCACAAGTTCATCAATGGCACATTATTTTTTGATCTGTCAGAATTGACGACATTGAAGATTTTATTCACAGGTTGTTTTTTGGATTCAGACCTTTGATAACAAAAGAAATAAGAAAAAAGATATACCACTGAAAATATTATACAAAGTCTAACTGCTACAAATGGGAAGGGAACATGAAAGAGAAGATACTATAACAATACTCAGCGGTGCAACATGCTTTGGGTTGTGTGTCTAACTTAGTACACCCCCTGGAGAGGCCAAGTATAAGACTAATGCCCTAGCATTGTGTTTTACTGTGCAGAAACAGACCGTACAAATGCACTTTGTGCTGTATGAACTTTGACAATATTTTTCTAGAGACATGTGAAAGTGTTTTAAAGAAAAGGCCAGAAACCCAAAACTGGAATTGAAACTGCTGATAAAAAGGCTAAAGATGGACACCGATAGCCGCCCCATATCCTTCCCAACTCGAGTGAGTCGTCCAACCGCAAGTTTTCCTGATTGAGCAGTTATCAGCGATGGGATGTCGCACACAATCACACGTGCACATGTGCCTCTTATCTTGTTTCTGCATGTCACCTTTTTTTAAATGAAACACTGCCCTTATCATCTCCCATCTCTCTCCTTCTCTGTCCCCACAAAGTGAGGTTGGTGGGGATCAATCAGTCTGGCTAACTGAGTGCAAATTCTTATCCTGCAATACCATCTCGCTTCAGCATTTCTCCTGTCAGTAAAGGAAGATAGAGGCAGACTTCTGTCTGTCCATGTAGTTGTTCTCCAATGTTATTCTCATTAGAGACAGAGACTCTGGCGACTCAGTGAAGTTGAGATAAAACTTAGTCAAGTTTTGGGGTGTTGTCATATTTTGTGACATGAGGTTAGGGTTTAAGTTTGTGTCTTAGCTTAGCAAAGGTAGGATAAGTGATTTTTATGACGGCCAAAATGATCATAACTACTGAATTATGCCCATCCTCAGATGCTTCACAGGCTTCTAAACTAATTCTGCAGTTCTGAGTCTGTGTGATTGGGGAGTAAGATTTCTGCCAGCTCAACTATAATGTTGTGAGTTGTATCCTGAAAGAATTTTTATAAAAGCTTCTTGCAATACAAAATGCATGCTGTCTTTGCTTTTGATCTCCCTGCTGCCATGACATCTTTGATCCTCTTTTCTCTTCCTCTTCATTCAGCTTAATATTAAAAACCAAAAGTGTAATGCCATATCTGCTACTTTAGAGCATCCCAAATCCTTGTCACCATGCATTCATAACAATTCTCTCTCTCTCTCTCACACACACACACACACACACACACACACACACACACACACACACACACACACACACACA
>JBBBVU010000003.1:29987709-29998795 GCA_037177055.1 Atherinosoma microstoma
ACACACACACACACACACACACACACACACACACACACACACACACACACACACACACACACACACACAGAGTTTTATAGTGTATTGTCAGTGAAGGCAGGAACTACTGAGCTCATTCATATGTGAAGAAGGCATGATTCTGTAATTGCTTTCGGGGATGGCATGAGGGCAGCTGTGTATGTGTGTGTGTGTGTGTGTGAGTGAGTGTACCAGCTTCTGCGTCTATGTAATTGTGTACGTGAATGTCAAGTGGTCAGCTTTAAATCTTTATTTGACATGAAGGAACATGTACCTCCTTATCAAATTAAACACCGTTTCTTTCTCCCTCTGTCTGTTCTCCTGGTCATTATATGCACCTAAAATTTAAAGTTCATTAGACCTTTATGTAAAGCTCTGTCAGCAGGTGACACAGTGCTCATGCTTTCGGCTTCATCTATTATGTGCCTTTTAAAAGTTGATGGAAACAGCAACATTTCAGGGAACTTTCCTGCTTGAGGGCCTTTTTAAAAAAAAACTTCATGCATATTAGGGCAAATGGAAATGCCTGTTGTGAGTCCATTTTGAAGTAATGATCAGCGGTTTTATCCTTCATGGAATATAAAGAATAAGGACAACCTGGCTGAAAACAAGTACATGAGGACGCCTCTCATACAAAGCCCAGGCAGTTAGTTGTATTTGTGTCCTCATCCTTAAAGTTTCTAAATAGCCCTGTTTTTCCAAGTAATGGAAATGAGCCTGCTGTGCATTTTCTTTGAAGAATGGAAACAGTAAGAACTATCTCCAGATTTTCTCGACAATTAAATTGAAACTGATCTTTTACGAGAAGTTCTGATGCCGTCGGCGCTTCAGAAACCTTGAGACAAAAATCTATCTGAGGTCTTGTTTAGAGTCAGAAAGCATGAAAAATACGTGTTTAAAGGTCATTCTTAATTATTGGAAACAACAGTTGGGGAAACAGTCTCACCAGTCACACATAACAAATATAGTCATGAATTAGGACTTAACATCGGTCTGCCCATGAAGTTCAAGTGACATGATTGAGGCCCCCAAGACATTTGAATAAGAACAGTCAGAGACTGCATACCTTTGCCAAGAATGAATAAATACATCCTGGTTCCAGATCGACATTGACTTCATGTCCAAGTCCAAGTCTGAAGTTACTCACTTCAGACTTGGACCTATAGGTATCCATAGGTGTCCATAGGTGAGTAATCCTACCAACAAACAGCAAAACAAACTATATTAATCACCTAACCTTCCGCAGAAATGTTTTACCCTGAGGTGAAATTGTTTTATTGTGATATTCTATTCAGTTTTATGCTATTAAATAACATTACTTTAATTTATTATATATTTTCCCTATTTGTTACCATGCAACAACAGTCTCATCTGTTTTATTCTATATCTTGAGCTGCTCTGGCCTCTTCTATTTCATGCTTTTGCCATTTTGCCTAAAAGATTTTATTACAGCTATTGTAAGGTTAAAATAAACAGGATTATGGTGTCAGATAGTGTATTCTTTGGTGACCCCCTTGGAGGGTCTGGGACCCCAATTTAAGAACCATTGATTTAATGTGCACAAAATCTAAAAGGCAGAATTTCCACGTTCCAGCAAACATGTTGGACAGTGGAACGTGTCAGGTGGGGTTCCACTACAGCATGGATCAGGGCTGGCTCACCATCATGAAGCCTGGCAACCAGCTGCAGTCTTCCTCTTCTGGCACATGGAGGAACAGAAACACTGTTATACAAAATGCAGTGAAAAGTATTATAAGGATATCTAGTAATATATGTTAAGGAAGATGAAGGATTGAGTGTGAGATTTTGACAGTGGAATCAGCAGAATTTCCCTACTGTTGATTGTAACACCATAATGTGGGACTAATACAAATACCTGCATGTTTGTATTATCACAATGTGGCTGGGTGGAGATTGAAGTATCTTGCTCTAGAAAAAAATCCCTGCCTTTTTTCTTTGCTATGAGGTGCTAGTTTTGAAACTGCAAAGTGCATATTAATGAGCATTAAAAGCTGTAACTCCTCAACAGTGACTTGCATAGACGGTTGCATCAGTGAAACAGTAACAGGTCGCGTCATCTGCTTGTTTCACGTCGAGATGGGAGGCCTCCAAAGACTGTGGCAGGGGCATGATAGAGTGATAGGTTATATTTCTGTCTACCTGTATGTGTGTTTGTAATACAGTGCATGTGTTTATCCATAACCCAGTCCCTCCAGTTATAAGTTCTGTCCCAACAGTTGGTAAATTACCACAAGCAACAGAGCACTCAAGGATTACCCTGTTAAAGGATTAGTATTCACTACCTGCATGAGGGTTTGTGCATGTGTGTATGTGCCTTTATGTCTTTGTAGGTCTTTGTAGGTCTTTATGTCTTTGTAGGCTATGATTGTGTGCTTTTGACAGCACACATGTACTGTATGTGTGAGACAGATGAGATGAAAAGAGAAAGTTTGACATTGACTCCTAAGCTGCTTTGTTCATGCATAATTCATCTCTTTCTGCAGCCTTTGAAATTATCTCAACTTGTTCAACTGCAACTAAAACAGACCACAATGTCAAGTTTTGTTTCTCTTTCTTTTTTTCTTTTTCCATTACTTTTGGTAATAATAAGATTCATTGGCATGAACCAGAAGTTGTTTGTGCTCCTGTCACCAGTTTATAACAAGCCCAAAAGTTAAAACTTTTTATTTAGCTCTATTATACACATACAATATGAAGTGAAATGTAAATTGAACCACTCCCCAGACTGTGCAAGTATTAGAATGAGGTATGGTATAATAAAGAAAAAGTTTAAATGGGAATGAATTAAGAGTAAAAATGTTGGCAAAGTAGAAGTATGTACATAAAATATATATGTAATAAATTAAGATGTAAATGCTGTGTATATACTAAAGTAAAGGTAAAACATTAAAGTGAATTAACTGTTCTTTTAATAAAAATAGCAGGAAAATTTAAGCTGGTTATTCTTTTTGGTTACCCACTCAGGTCTGTTACTTGTCCTATTGCTCTCCCTCTATAATGGTGATATCTAGTTTAGGCTCAGTCTGTCATCTCTGACTTATTATGACAAATAACGGACAGAACGTTGACATTAAGAAACACGATTCTTTTTAGAATTATTGTTTCACTTATTGTGTTACTTGTAGTCATTAAAAAATTGGGACCTTTTCACAACATAAGTTTTATTGTAAGAAGATGGAATATAAACCGTATTTGCCTTTTAATGAGAAAACTGTGCCTGCAGTAGATCAGAGAAATGTCTAATTTACCAAATCAGATTAAGTTGTAGTTCTTATTAGGCTGAGACAAGAGACTGGACAATGGTGAAGCTGGGAGGACACTGTGATAATGTTGACACTGTACCTTTAAACTAGACAGGACTGTCTTTGTGTCGGTAACTACATTCTCCCAGTCCCAGCTGTGCATATAGCCTATATAATTTTAATTATAGTTTTCAGAAGACAGCTAGGCCATAGCCGTAACCACTGGTGCATGTGAACCAAAAGCAGCACGGCACCTCATTGACGAACCGTGTTGCTCAGTCATGAAGTTGCACTTTCTTTCACATGTGCTTTTTGTATGTCTTCCTGTTCATTAGGTTAAAAAAAAAAAAAACGACTTAAACATGCATAACTGAGGACGTCCCTGTTTCTGAGCCTTCTCTCTACGTTCTACTTCTAGGCCCCGGCAAACGGCATCTTTGTGCACTGATCTGCAGGCCAAGGTGTTCCAATGCTACAGAGACAATCCACAGCAGACCCTGCAGTGCTCCAGCCTGGCCAAACAGTACATGAGCTGTGTTCAGCAAGCAAGGAAGGTAAAAGCAACTTTTTCTTTTTATAGAGGCTTTATATCTTTAGCTGAGATTCAGAGTAGTCATTAAGGGAGCTTGTTGGTGATGCTGACAGTACAACAAAAACTGTGAAAAGACATAATCTGTTTAATTCTAAAAGCAAATCAATTAACCTTCAGCATGGTGGTTACTTTGACACTTCAAGTAAGAAAGTAAATTGGTGATATGTGAAGTAGAAAAGTCACCAGGCGCGCTTTATGTTTGGAAGTTTCTGATAAGAGGATTACATTATTATAAGTGCATTAAAATCAGTTTTTGCATTCAGCACTTTGACATGCGTTCTGCCCTCTTCTGATGTTTTTGCAAATACTGTTCAAACCCCACACTTATCTACAAAGTGCTTATTTTACCCAATTTCTCCATCAAAAAACAAATTTGAACAGCGCAATTTGCACATTATTATTATGACAAAATGCATTGATACGGCTCCAAAGCAGATAAAAGGCACAAAACAACGGTTGGATTTGGCCGTTCCAATGGTCGATAAAAGCAAAGGCTCACAATAAAAGCAATCGTTGTTTTTAAATTGGTTCAAAAGATTGATTTGCCAGTAGGATGATGCTGTCAGGGGAAAAAAAACATTTTTATATTTTTGTGCATGAGTTAGTATTTTTTGAGCATGCAAGATATAAATTGAGAGTGGAAGCTGTTTTTCTCATCCACCTGTTTAATTCAGACTCAGTCATCTTTGACAGTATCAGTCTGAGTGAGAGTCAGAGTCAAATAGAAAAAGTTGGAGAAAACAGTCATGAGACGGAGTGATACTCAAAGGTCAAATCAATGAAAAGATAACGTTAAATCACAACCAAGACAACACGCCTGGGCCTGTTCCTGTGTTAGTGAGATTTTTGGGGTATTTGGGATGAAAATCAGAGTATGCTTTGTTGTCTTCTGAAGAGAAAATGTCAAATTCAAGCCTGTAGAAAAAGATGAATTGTATTCATGTTGATATATACTGTTTAGTTGTTTTTAACAGTGCTTTAGATGCCAGATTACTAGGCATTATGTCTGATACAAAAATGATTGCTATAGTTTCTCAGATGTTTGAGATCTCTGTATTTCTTACATTTGAATCAAACTAAGTAGTATAAAGATATTAAGAGATCTCAGTTTGTGTAAAATTAACATAATACTGTGCTGCAGTCTTTTTAAAATTTGACATTCCTGCTTTCTTTCCTTGGAAAAACAATCTTGATCCAAGACATTTTATCCCAGACATTTCTGTCTAACCTTTCTTTATAGGGATAATCTATCAGAGATTAAATCTTTTAAATCTTTCATTTTAAAGCGGCCTGCATGACTGTTTTGAAGATGATAGGTTTTTGATTTGACCTTTGAGGCTTCTGAAGAAATTTTTTTTTTATCGCAATCTCAATCCTGAAAGGATATATAAATATTTCTAGATATAAGATATAAACCTATAAAATGGCAAGATTTCAGATTACAGTGTGTCATTAACCTATCTCCATATAAATCTTTTCTCCTGTTTTACAGTTTCAGTCGTAAGTCTACATTACATTCAAGGACATTAGTTTAAAAAGAAAATTGAGCTTTTATTGATTTTGTTTGTTTGGAATGATTTATTATTGCACAACACAGATCTTTAATTTAAAAAAAATAAGCATAACTTTGAATTTATTGTAAATTTTATGAAAGGGTAAGAGTGTTGCGACTTGACCAGATGCTCAAAACAAGCTTCTGGTGCAATCATATTGCATCATGTGGGACTCTCTTCTTTTGGGACATAATTGTTCTTTTTTGTAATCTTTATTTTATTTATTTATTTATTTTAAACCAAAGCCAAAAAGCACACACGATTTGGTTTTGGATTGAGTTGCCTTCAGCAATGAAGGAAAAGTCATTCCACAAGCTTAATGTTAATCTGCTTTACCCATTTCTGGGTCTGTTTAGATGTGTATGGAGTTGGATTGGTCACCATATAACTGTTAAGGTCTTTGTTTGTAGGGTAATTACTTTTTAATTTTGGGATTCAGATATTATTATTATTATTATTATTATTATTATTATTATTATTATTTCTTTTTATTGTAGAAATAATTTGCCATTAAGCTTTCATGTCATCTTTACTCATGGCAGATTTCACTTCCGTTTCCCGTTGTCAACTTTCCTACTTTGTGACTAATTTTATTATCTTTTTAGAACCTTTTAGCAAGTTAATTTATTTTTTCACTCTTACTTTATTCTGTTGAGAGTAGCATAGTAGCTGGAGCCCCTTTCGGTTAGCACTTGGTGTAAGGCAGATACCCTGAACAAGTCACCAGTCCGTCACAGAACCAACACAGAGACAAATGTGACAAACGGTCAAGCATACTTAAATTCACCCCTAGGGTCAATTTAGAAACATCAGTTAACACGACATGCATATTTTTAGATATAAGTTTGAAAACCTTCACATGCACTGACTCCACACAGACAAATCTCAACCGAACCAGTAACCTTGTGAGACAATTATGCTAACCTACATACTACCAAAATTTGCTTCAGGTTTTAGCCACTTTCTTAAAAAAGTATCTAATTGTCGAGAAAATCTGGAGATAGTTTTTAATGTTTCCACTCTTCAAAAAAGTAACCTTTTTAATTTCTGTTTCTCTGAAAGATAGCAAGCAGCTCACAGTCAGTCCTGCTGTTTGGGGCTGACATCTGTAGTCCAACATAAAAAAAGGAGTCTAATTACCTCAGAAAGTCATCCTAATCAGAAATCTTACTCCAGCACAGTCTCGGGGCACAGTGTAACACCATCCCTTAGTACTGTTATTGTGACAGATTTGTCCACTACATTAGAAGGTAATAGTAATTACTGGACCAGTTCTGAATACATTGTAGACATCAGAGCATTGAGGGTGAACAAGGTACAACTGGTCATTTTTTATCAGCCTTATTTTAACACATGGATACAGCATGTTTTGTTTTGTTTTCTTTGGTTTGTTTGTTTGTTTAAAAAAAAAACTCTTAACATGCTATAAGCTAGATAAACTGTTGCACATTCAGGGTGTGGGGGCAGGTAGCAAGTGGTTAAGTGAAGAGGCACAGGCTTATTTACATATTGTTAATATAATAAGTGTAGGACTGCATCAAAGTCATATAAAAGGATTATTTTTATGATAAAAAGAATATATGAATATGTAATTTTAATGAACAGAGATTAGATTTAGGCCTGAAGAGAGACTGTAAACTTACTGTATAGTTGTGAGATGATGTTATTGAGGATAGTGTGGAGTTTATTGCTCTGTTGGAACAACTTATTGCTAATGGTTTGAGTTAGTCGTCCTTCCATTACACAAAACACACCAAAGCATTCAACAGTTTTTTTCATTGCTCTTGTAATTGAATGGCTCACCTATTTTTTCTACCTTTGAGCTACGGATATACACTATTAACTTTGGTGTAGTCTTTGCCTAGTCTTGATTTTAGAAAATCCACAATAAATTAAAACCTGTGTAGCTATGTTTTTTTCCAATTAGTTCATTTTAAAAATTTAAAAGAGGAACAGCTAAAAGAATGAATTAATGCCCACTGATGCTATGACAGACATGCCCATTATAAATACATGTGAACTTATGTCTGGGACGGTATATCCCATAGGACTTTGTTTCTCATCCACTCATCTTGTGTATTATCTGCTCATCCTTGAATCTCTCATGCAGCTGTCACCACTAATCCATCTCTCCTCCCTCAGTCCCTGGCCTGCAAGCCTCCCATATTGATGCATCTTTCACTCCCTTTATTCAGCACCATTGTCACATTAACCAGTTCATTAGCTTTAAACTGCACTGCTGGCCATGGCGCTTTCTAATACATGTAGGTTTTGGTATTCATGCTTGCTTCATCTAAGACTCCTAATAGAACACAATAATAGGAAATACAGACCCCTACTGTGTTTAATTCACAAAACAAAACACCTATTATTGTAATTTGGTAAGTTTGGCCAGTGTTAATGATAGTGGTCTTCTGTTTGTTTGAGTTAAAACATTCTTCTAGTTGGTTCCACTTTATCTGCTGCTACTAGCTATTGCTTACTGTGACTGAACTGCATCCATATCATATTACACTCTTACATTGGTGTACCTTTAACTGCAACCATTAAGATAGAGCTGGAATAGTCAATATCTCATAGGATGAAAAAAACAAAAGGAAAAAAACAGGATAATTATTGTGCTTGGGCTCACTAACCTGGCCAGCGAATGCAACATCCATCTGTTGCAGATAAATATCCACTATCCCATTTTAGAAATCAGGGGAAAAGGCACTTTTATGAGGCAAGAAATGGCAGCGGACTATTGTTTTTTTTTTCTCCCAATATTAGGATAATTTTGAGTTGTCTGTACAACACTAGATACACTACAAACACCAAATGCTAATAGCTAACTCACTATACACTGATCTGTTCCAAAACAGTGGGACCAGAAGTATATTTCACAGAATAATACACACTATATCATCTTCCCTCAAACTGAGGTGAGAAAAATAAAAAAGAGAAGTTGAAAGAAGAAGGTGTGGGTCGAGGGAGAGTAGGTGCTGGGTTGGAGTGTGGTGTAGCAGTTATCCAGCTGAAATCTACCTCTTTAGAACTTAATCAAAAGAATCTCATCTGGAAACTTCTGTCCACTTTACTTTTGCAGAACTTACTACTTTGAAAGATTTTATGGAAATATGTCGTATTGCCGGGCGTAACCGTATCTTCAAACGGCTCCTTTGAACGATGACTGGGTTTCTTACCCACATAACTGACTAATAAAGAGTAGGAGATCAGTGGAGGTGCCACCAGAGGCTTCTGATCAGTCAGCTATAATGAAAAAGAAATTAGTCGGCAGTCCTAAGACCCCTCTGGACATGCAGGCAGCTGTCCAGTATGCCTGTCTATAAATGGATCTGACAGGACTGGCTGCTTGGCAGAGCAGGTTCCTTGTCTGAGAGTTTCACCAGGAAAAGTTTCAGTATTTTCTGCAGGTGGTTGAGGGTCAACAGGCCGCAATCTTCACTACAGATCTAGTCATGAAAGAGGTCTGGATTGTATGTCATTATGAAATATAATTCTTCATTCATCGTTGATGTTTTTTTTTGTTTTGTTTTTTGTTATTTTCCATCGCTTCAGTCTCAGGTTAACTGATTTAAATTTATTTATTTACAATGCCTGTTTCATCATCAAATCACCAATAAAACTAACTCTAGACTGTATGAGCTTGTTCCAGTTTGCGGTCCTCAGTATGAGTATGATACCAGAAAAAAATGTAATAACTGGGAAGAAAGAAGACTTAAAAATACCAGCTTGGGGCGGCGTTTAGCTCATCTGGTTGAGTGGCCGCACCGTGTACAGAGGCTACAGCTCCTCATGTATGGAGGACCAGGAGAGTTATTGAAAAAGCAATACAGAACTTTCATGATGATTAATTAACTGTGAAATAAAAATATAGATTACTAGATATAATTTCAAATTCAACAATTAATTCATATAAAGATAAATAAAATTTGGTTTCCACTGTGATCAGGGCCCAGAAGGGTCATGCAATAGTTAAATGGAGAAGAAAAACCATAAAGGAAATGCATTTGAGAAAAGGATTTGATAATGCAAGGGGGAAAAGAGAATGGAAATGGAAAAGGGAATAACTTTTTTAAATGTATGATATGGAAAGGTATTTCTAACCAAATTTATGAATTGTGTCATCTAATTCTGTTTTTAGAAATAAGATTTGGAAAAGCATTTTCAAATAACAGGATTAAATACTGAAATAATGAATACAATATATAATTCCTCTTTAACAATTCCATTTAAAATTTGCAATTACAAAATGCTTTGGAAATTGTATTTTTTTATAATATTCATTTACCATGATGGCACAAAACGATTAATGCTCTCAAATCTACCAAATACGCTCCTGATATATGGCAGGATATAACCGCCATTATTTGTTGAATTTGAAATTATATTTACTAATCTATATTTTTATTTCACAATTAATTAATCCTCATGGAAATGCTGTATTGCTTTTTCAATGACTCTCCTGGTCCTCCAAATGAGTGCACCTGTTCGCAGGGCAAGTTTTAATTTGTGGCTTGTGGTTAAAATCATTAACTGCCATTATTTTATCTATTTTTTGATAAAATGAAGTCCAAATGCAAGACATTATGATGGGTTACAAACATTGAACAGTTATTAAGAGTTGCTCATTCACCCGATTTCAGAAGCACCAAGTGTGTTCCAATAAATAGTAACGTTAACTTTGAAAAGAAATTTGCATCATTAAAAAAAAAAAAAGCCATTTAAAAACCATGCTTCCAAACTTCGATTAAGCTAAATATCCTGGTTGCCTTTTGGTGTTTTGAGATAAAAGTCACTCCCATTGTGATACCAATGTGGCTCTCAAGCAAAAAAAATAAAAAAAAGAAACTGTGAAGATCACTGTCTTTAGTGTTTTTTAAACTTATGGGTTAGAATAGCTATTTACTGCTAAGTACTTTTAAAAACTCTAAAAATATATAAATCAGCCGCAGCTGTTTCATTTGGTTTCAATGTATAAATGTTAATGTAATGTCAATTTGACCAACGGTCCCTCCACAAATTTATAAAGAAGCGTGAGACTTGTGTAAGTTCCAATACTGTTTGGCAAAGTTTCTTTACTTGAACACAGACCATTATCACATTCCAAATATCAACTGAAGGCTTTTATACCCTCTTGTTTCAGGCAATTAGCTGGGACAGCCCATTGAGGTGGGGCTAGAGTATAAAGACTAAAATATGCACAAAATATATACATAGAAACAACAACCTACCAAACAAAACATAAGAAATAATATTTACATTAAAATACCTATACATAATTCAATAACTCACATTTCACCATAACTCCAATACACATCCCATATATCTCAACTACTTTCCCCCTGCTTCTTATCATGGTTTGCCCCACAAGCTCTTATGCAAGTAATTTAACCTACTTCCCTCTTTTACCTCCCCTGCCCAGCAAAGAAGACATCAAACAGATGGCCAAATGAAGCTTCCTCAAGCAATGAGGCTTTACAGCCCATTACTTCACTAAAAGGCTCACTACTCGAAGCTTCATCCGTAGCTTACTACAGTGCCATCTACTGCTTGACTTGAAATGCGACAGTTGAAATGTCAAACAGATTTTAGTGTTGCAAACATTTTTTATAACCCTTTGATCACTTTTTTGTGGTTTTGTGTTTTTTTCCAACATC
>JBBBVU010000003.1:30000814-30016676 GCA_037177055.1 Atherinosoma microstoma
GCATTGTCATCTTGGAATATGTCTGTGCCATCAGGGACTAAAAAATCTATTGATGGAATGACCTGATCATTTAGTGTATTTAGGTATTCAGCTGTCCTCATTCTTTGGGCACATAATGTTGCTGAACCTAGACCTGACCAACTGCAGTAACCCCAGATCATTGCACTGTCCCCAGAGGCTTGTACAGTAGGGACTAGACATAATGGCTGCATCACTTCATCTGAGTCTCTTCTAACTTTGATGCTCCCATCACTCTGAAACAGGGTAAATCTGGACTCATTAGACCACATGCCTTTCTTTCATTGCTCCGGAGTCCAATCTTTATCCTCCCTAGCAACTTGAAGCCATTTTCTCCAGTTAGCCTCACTGATAAGTGATTTTCTTATATCTGCACAGCTGTTCAGTCCCAATCCCTTGAGTTCCCTTTGCATTATGCGTGTGGAAACGCTCTTACTTTCACTATTAAAGTCAGCCCTGAGTTCTACTATTCTTTTTCTTTCATTTGATTTCACCAAATGTTTAAGTGATCGCCGATCACCATCATTCAGGATTGTTTTCAAACTACTTTCTTCCTGGAAGACAATGGTTTCCTACTATCCTCCCAGTTTTTAATAATGTGTTGGACTTTTTCTCAACCCAATTTTTGTAGTTTCTGCAATCTTCTTATTTTTTTTCTCCAATGATTTGACCCTTTTAAACTTGACTAATATCTTTGGGATGCATCTTTTGGTTGTTTAAGAAATGAGAAGCTACTCATTGCTTTAGTTGGGGTTAAACAACTTGTTGCCTGCTGAAAGATAATCACTCATGCAGTAATTACCCAATAGGAGGCTCGTACTTATTTGCTTATTTAAATACAGGTGGCAACTTTTTGGGGGGGCCAGGTAGTGTATATTAGTGCACAGCAGAGCAGCCAAAAGCAGGGTTACTGCCGAAAACTTTCTTATATTATATGCAGCTGATCTAATCAGAAATATCTCATAGAAAGACAGTAAGTTCTTTAAACAACCACAAAAATAAAGAAAAAGAAGTTGTCACTAGCCATGTTTACATGGAGACTTTTACACTATGGGCAGCTGTTTACACGGGAACTAATCTATTCCGATCTGGTGTGTACATGCGCTAACGTTTAAGCAGAATACTCCTGTCTGACATGTGCAGAAAGATGTTTACATCATGTGATTTATCAAAGCTGGAGAGATCTACAAACTGATCCTCACTGTTGTGGTTTTTTGGGAAAAGGAATATTCTACCCCTGTGCAACCGAATGAAAATACTTTCAGTTTGGCACTTTTCATTCGGAATGAGGTGTATATATGGATCATTTTCATTCCGAAAGACCTTTCAAACTGATTGCAATCGGTATATTCGGCTCCATGTAAATGTTTGGGCGGCTCACAATACACAACAAACAAACAATTCCGCTGTCCACAGTGCTGAAAGAAACTGAATGGAACACCTGTTGTTTGGAAAATTTTACATATTAAATGATTAAACAAAGAACGCTGACAGATTAATGCTATTCTTTTCATTTAAGAACCATCAGGAACCGTATGAAAAATAAGATTAAATATAACCTGAACGTGGACTACTGATAGAGCTCCCGCTTTGGGTCCATTTATGCTCTACACAAAAAATGGATATGAAGCCTTTTTTCCATCTTCTGCTTCCTTTACATGCAAAATTTGGTCATGTTGCTCCAAAATATATTTGTACAAGTATCAGCATAAAACAACTTTGGATCATGGGAGTCCAGACTAAATCAGAGCACCAAGTGAAAACCCATGAAGATGTAGACAACAAACCACACCCTAAAAGGCTCCACATGAAGTTTGACCTGGGAACTTTATTGCTGTGCAACATTCTCCTACCCTACTGAAATACACAAATTTAATTAACCTCACCACTACCAGAAAAGGTTTAGAATTTATGATTTGCAGTAATGTCATTTCTGTGAGATGTTTTGACTCTAACCTGTGAATGTTACATGTTCCTGGCCCCAGCAGTGAAAATAGGTTACAGTATTAATATACATTTCATCAAAGCTTTTCGCATTTTTAGCTCCAAAACACATTTAATACACATGGTGTTCCGAATCCTAAAGTCACTGTGCAACAACCCTGACATACATTGCATAAGACAACTCCTCCTTGTTTCTCAAATCACCCTGTTTCCTTTTTTGTCCTTGCAGAGTTAACCCACTCCCTAGTGAGAGAAAACAAACGATTTTCTATTAGTTCTCAAGATTCAAACAGTGAGTGTGACTCACCGTTGGCTTATACAACACAAACCTTCATAGTTCTCTAAGCTCTCCTCTCCTATCCTCCCTCCTTTTGTCACTCCTCTCACTCTGTCTTTCTTTCTCCATTTTCTTCAGCATCATGCAAAGTCTCAAGGGTAAACCGAATGTCCTCTTCCATTTGGCTGCTATTTTGGTCTCCATGTCAACAAGATGAGTCACCACACCCTTCAACCCTTCAAAAACATGGATACAATCACTAAAACATGTTACTATTAATACAGCAATCAACCAGTTCATTTACTGCTTACACGTTAGTGTGCGTCAGCCATGCTCAGTTTGAACAGCTGGCTCAGTGATGTGAAGATGAATAAAACTATGTGAACGTTTGAACAAAGCACTGCTCTGTTGGCATTTTCCTCTGAAGGAGATGAGCCTATTTTTACATGCTGCTGTTAAAGCACTTTCAGTAAACAAAATATAGGATCAGAAAAAATTAGTTCAGTCTGTGTAATTTCAACATAAATGCATGGACTTTATGAATTATGTAAATAAGAATTTTTTAAGGTGATGGAAATTACCAATTTGTCTGTGTGTGGTGCCTCTTTAGAAAAAATAAGGAGGTCAAGATTTACTCCACTAAGTGCAATTACAACCCATTAAATTTGTTTCAAGTGGCTAATTTGACATTATTCATCTGCTAATCAGTATTCACCTATTTTACAGTGACATTGCTTTAGTATCTGATATTAGCATGGAATCTAATTTAATTTGCAAATTGTTTGAATTATGCACTATGTGTCAGCTTTGTTTGATATAATGCATAATTACTGTAAACACTAAAAACTAATAGATTATTTTGATGATTGCATAGTGCCTCAGCTGTGGCTATGCAGTAATGCCACTTCACAGAGAAAATGCTCTTGGGTCCAAATATGCCAGCACATTAGGCATTTTGTTCATTTTGCATTTTCTGTTGACTTAAGAAAAATAACAAATAAGAAGAAAGTAATCCAAATTTAATAAGTTGCCGTTTAATAAATGGCATATAATTTTGATTCAAATAATAAACCAGAGAAGGGAAGAAAAACTGAAGTATAAGGGGGGAAAAGCATAAATGAGAGGTAAAATCATAACAAGTTATATAATAGTAGCACTTAAATAAAAAATAAAGAATATTTCATAAAAAGTTATGTGAAGGTTTAAAGAATAAGTGAACAATAACTCTTTAAATAAATGTTTTAAAGGGCAGTTTTCCTTTAAGTATGACACCTAAGGTGAGATTTTTATAATTAACATAATCAATTAACATAAGTCAGAAAGAACAGCTATTACTCAGTTCTATTATATTAATTAGCTGTTAGTTAACAATTGTTAATTTGTAAATTATTGTGATGCACATCTTTAAAAACCATTTAATGCTTAATATAAACAAAACTGGTAAATTTTTTAAATATCATATGAGGGTTTACCCTATAGGGTACTTTACTTAATGCATTATGTATTAAGTAAGGATTAAACAACTCGGACCAGTGTATTATAGCCTACGATTTTAATGCACAATGCAGAGTCTATAACACCGCAATGTTTATTTGTTACACAAAACTTGCTATATACATTTAAGTTTAGGAACTATTTTATGTTTGCCTCGATGTACTTTTTATGCTAAACAAACGTCCCATGCTACAGCGCGATTCTCTCATTCACCTGTCAGCTGATCTGAACCAGTTGATTAACACGTTGCTATGGTGACGCCCGTAACGGAGATATATAACTGTGATTTAACTTGCCGAACTACGAATGCAAAATGAATGCACGCCAGTTGACATTACAATTCTCACTGACCATGGTATAACAACCAGTATAACTACCAGTTAGTTAACATGCCGAATAATTTCACCAGTTTAGATGAATTCTTTCCGGTTATGAAAACAAAACTGGTAAATTTAATGCTTGTACATATGGCATTAAGTAATGTACCCTTATTGTCAACGATTACCGTGATTAAGTATTTAAGAAATGACAAAAATGATAATGAACAAATGTATGCTGTGACATTATTTTATTAGAACAGCAACATCTGGTTTTATAAGTGGCTATCTGTGTCAAACAGTAAACTTCAACAGGTCACTGTTCCTCTTCTTTGCCAGACCAGTTTCTCTAATGTTGGCTTTGTGAAATTGCTCTCACACATTAAATCATTTTGCAGTTTTTAATTTAGCCTGTGTTTAAAACCACAGTGTTAAGATGTTATTTTGTCTGCTACATGAGAACTAACGTTAATCACTTTTCTCATCCAGACGTTCAATACATCTATCACACCACATTGCTTCCCAGTGTTGTAAAAATAAATATTAGTATAAAATGTGATGGTAAAACAAGGAGATGGCTGTAGAGTTTAAATATAAAAGCTGTAAACAAGCCTCACTGTCCACTGAGAGAAAACATACCACTATATAGAAGCCAAGTATAGCAGCTAGTATTTTCAGCCTACCACTCATGTGCAAAACTAATTAATAATTTCTCAGCTGATGTCCTCTATGAGAGACATCAGAGGGTTGAAACACGTCACTGAGTCTCTCTTGCGCACATACTTCTGCCAGCAGAGTTAAGCAAGGCTTTCCTAGAGACCTCAAGGCGTTTCAGTGTTTGATGAGATGCTGTTAACAAAGGAATCGTGAGACCAAGAAATGCAGAGCGACTGAAAGGGAATAACACTCTGAGCCTGAGATGATGAAGACTGTGGTATATCTTCCACTCAGCTTAATTAACTTCATATTTCCTATAAGAGATAGCTGTACATAATTAAATCTATCTGATTTCGTAACTGCAACTCTTAATTTTAAGGACTGCTCTGTTTTCATTCACCACAAGACCACATGGTTTTGCTTCTCACAAGTGATGATCTGTGTCATTCAACATGAAAGCACACACATACAACATACACATGAATTTATACAGAGGTTTTCCTGTATAAAAATTTATCTAGTTTTCACATTTAATATGTGGAATAAGAAAAATAAATAAAATGATATTTATACTTGTTTTGAAGACCAGTGCAGTTCTTTATAAATGTAGCCCATTAACTATGCCACTATAACGATGATTAAGCAGGAGAACCTTAAGTTATACTGAATGAGCTCTTTGTATGTGGATTAATGACACGATGTAACTTTTTTTTATTGCTGCACAATTGAAACAGTGAAGCTTGCAGCAGATCTCTATGGGGAAAAAAAGAAGTAAAAAGGTCCCCATGTGAGTAATTTAGAAAGTTTTGATGGGGATCCTGTACAGTACTAATGTGGTAAAAAGAAAACCCTATGGTACTATTGTGCTACTTTGGTCTCACTATAATGAAAAGAAACTTAAGGACAAACCTCCTGCACTGCTTCTTGTTTCTCTTCTTCAGTTCACTTCAGGTTTTTACAACTACTGATGTTTGTGACTTTAATTGAATTAGCATGTAATTAGGATAAGGAAGTTTAAAAATCTTGAATCTCAGTGTAGCCTGGTTTATTTGAGACTATAGAGGCTAAACATGAATATATTAAATACCGAATAAAATGCATTAACTATGGTTGAAATTACAGCAAAACCTATTTATCATTTATTAAGGGTTCATAAATAGTTAAAAATCAGCTATAAGCCAAACAAAATGTTGTCATTTATTTTGGTAAAATACTGTTTGTATTTGCTGCAAGCTTGTTTGGAATGTACATCTCAAAAGTGTGCTCTGTCAACAACCAAAATTGTTGTGTTGTCAATTTTGTATTTTCTTTTATTACATTTGTTGGTGTGAATCTATGGTGGCACAAAAGTGTCACAAAAATACAAAAGCCACATCACAATAAGCTGCAATACAGCACAGCCTTAGATGGATGTATGAAACTACCTACAGACTTCTAATGCCCAGTGGACCAAGAGGAATTCTCTGGATTTTACCAGTCTAATTTCACCCAAGTGTTCTCCATACCGCCCGGGGTGCAGTGTTGGGCACGTTACTTTGAAAAAGTAATTAATTATAGTTACTAGTTACTTCTCCCTAAAAGTAACTGTGTTAGTAACGGAGTTACAGCATCATAAAAATAACTAATTACTTGTAAAAGTAATTATTCCGTTAATTTTAAAAATATGTTCAAATATGTCACCTTCAACGTAACTTCAGATTCATCTGCATGTTCATTGATAAAAACTGAATAAAAGGTATCTGATAAATAAATGGCATTTTGTAGAATAAATTACAAAGAAAAATCAAGGAGACTAATCTCAGCCTGATGGATTTGACTCCTCCTCCTGCTTTTGTGTTTGTGTGTGTGCGCTGTGTTTGTGTGTGTTCGGCTGCGCACACTGACTTACCCACGTCTCCCCTGACATTTTACTCTTCAGTAAATCATCATCATTAGTGGGAGAAAGACGCTGAGTAATAAAAACAGCTTAAGTGAACAGAATCATAATGAAACGCTATATTGCGTCTTCTGCAGACAACTTTTGGCTCGAACATGTGATGCTGCTTTATTCTTAGCTAGCACCCGCTCACAACAGAACACAGCTTCTTCTACTCCAGTGTATTCTCCAGTTTCAACTGGTATCACTCCGGCTCCTCTTCACTACGGCAGCAGCACAATATAGTCCCAACAAATGTGAAACTTCGGTTCACCCAAAGCAAAAAATAACATCAGTAACGGTAACGGCGTTGTAACGATGGAAAGAGTGATTAGTTAGATTACACGTTACTGAAAAAAGTAACTCCGTTAGTAACGCCATTTATTTTAATGCCGTTATTCCCATCACTGGTCTTTAATGATATATTATTTTTGATTTTGTTACACACTGCACCTTTAATAGTTCACATTGCCTGGCATCAGCATATAACATTAACATGAGAAGGATATTCTCTGTTTCCAAACCTATACATACCTCCTGTCTTTTTTTAGCAGAAACCTAACAGAGGATTCTGTTAGATGCTGCATGTAAAGAGCATGTACAACTATATTTATACAGTCTTGTTCTATTTAAAAAGCTGCTACACTTGGCAAACTTTAAAGGGTAGTAATGCTACTGCACTGGTCATCGTCTGCGAGAGGAATTTTGGAATGCGTCAAGCTTCAATAAAAGTCTTCACTGTTACACTATTAATACAGTACATAGAAAGCCTGAGATCATCTTATTTTGAGTCCCCTTGCAGAGGTGTAGTTAGAGAAGACAATAAAGGATGTAAGTAAATAATGTTAATAGTGTATGTGTGTGTTAGAAAGTCCTGCAAGTGCGTGGGCTTGTGGATGCATCCTGCTGTGTTCAGGCTGCATTGTTTTTTTCTCCCCTCTTATTCTCACCTCCATTAGTGGTGCCATGTGGTGTGAGTGCTTTGTATGTGTCAGTATCTGGGCATCTTGTTTACCAATGTAGCGCCATTCTCCTTGCTTCCAAACATTTTAGTTGACATTTTCAGCACCAGCTACATTTAACCACAAATGACTTTATTATTTGTTTTCCAAGAAGATTGTAGTGCCAGCAGCATCCTAAGCACTTCTCAAATGACATTCAGTTCTGTGTGTTTAAAAAGGATTTAAAAAGTGGACATTATTAGTAGTGGTAGGTTATTTCCATCATGTCACTGCTATAGCAAATTCCAACAACAACACTTAAAAAAAAATCTAGGAATTTTATTCCAACCTGTTCATTTTGTCCAATTGGTGAAGTCAATTGATAAGCAGTAGAAAAATTCAGTTCTTATCTAAAAGAGAAAAAGAGAGAGATGAGTCTTTGTAGAGGGGATGAAAGAGGAAAGTGCCATCAATAGACGAATGGATGGAAACTGATGAAAGAGAGAAAAACTGGAGAGACTGAGGCTTAAGAGAGCCTTTCAGTGAGGAAGGGTTAATAGAAAACTGTAAAAGAGCGATAAAAAAGGAATGAGTGGATGATGAAGGAAATGTAGAGACGATGAATAAAGAGAAGAGATTCTGTCAGTGGGAGGGATGTGGGTATGGCAGAGAGAACTGAAGTAGGATTTGGGGACGAGGAGGGAAAGGAAGGGAGGACGTGCTGTCAATCACTGTTTTGAGCCAAGACTGAGACAAAACAATATTTTTGGATTGGGAAATGGGAAATAAGGATATAAAAAATGTGTTTATGAGTGTGGCTATCAGTAGTAGCAGGTGGCGAGCCCTACTGTGAATTGGGCTGCCTTCTAACTCTAATCTGATGAAACAGCCACTTTATTCAACCATAGCCTTCTCCTACACATACACTCAAGTATTCCTAAAAACACACACACACACAGATCCAATCATTTGCACATACTGTAAAATTTCTGCTATTAATATTTGTTTTTGGAACACTAGCATGCCGCCTTACTGATTATAGCTCCTGAGTGATTGCTACGGAAACATTTCCATACCCCCTGTGTGTTATTTTAATGTACTCATACACACTCTAGCTCACATTTTTCCGTCTCTTTATGTCTCCCCCTCTCTCTCCTCCCTTCCTTCTATTCCACCTCTCCCTCACATCCATCATCTCCAAGGCGACCACCACATGAAGGCACAGGCCACATAAAGATTAGCTGTTCTCTCTCATGTCCCTCCCCTCCATCTTCCAACAGTTGCTCTCTGCCTCAAATCTATATACCACTCCATCAGCATCTAGCCAAATATCTCATCCATGCTGCTCCACTCCAGTGATCGCCATCTCCAACATGTGATCGATTTCCTCCTGCCAGGCCTGGTCCGCCATGTGTCTTACTTCATTTGTGTAAGGATAATGTTTTAGTGTAAATTGTGACAAATGAGACTTGCTATGTGAAAACTTAGGGATTCTTTGACTGCAAAAAGGAACTGTCATAGCCAACACAATCAATGTGAGCAATCATTAGAGACAGAAAAAAAAAAAAAAAAAAAAAAAAAACTTATTTCCTAAAATCTATTTTATAATGTCACATTCAATCATGTTACAATGTGAAAAGGAAATATGGGCTTTGGAAAATTCATCCTTCTTTTTATTGATGGTCAAATTTGAGGTTTCAGTGGTCAAGGTGCAGCATTAAAATATGTTTTAAACAGACAAGATTCTTCAAATTCCATGTGTCATTTTTGTCATTTTAATGTTTCTGTGTGACACTGAATTCAAGTTCAAGGAGATCAAGTTGATGACACTTCTTGTTTTAATTAAATACCTTGAGAATAGAATATAATGCCATTATGACAAAAAATACCCTTGCTCTCAGAAACCTCTCGTATGCCTCAACAGTAAGTTAGTTTTCCAGTGCACAGTTCCCACTGTTCTGCTCTGTCTAGCCCACAATCCTGCAGGTGTTCTATGTTTCCCTGCTCCAACACACCTGACTCAGATTAATTTGTCAGAACTTCAAAAGTCTTTGGATCCATTTAATTTTGAGTCAGCAGCCTGCAGGCCCTCAAGGACTGACTTTGGACACGAATAGTAGCCCTTTTCAGACATGCACTCTTTTCCATCAGTATGACCACTACTGAACATGTGGGTAATACCAGTTTGTAGCCCAGAAACATTGAGTTTGAAGTTTGAACCTAATGCAGTATCATTAACTGGTGCTTAATTATAACTATGTGCAATATTTCACCATATCACCTGAAAGGTGTAATAATCTGTTTATATCTCAATACCTTACTCACAACTTCTTTATTTGTTTTATTTTATTCTTCTCTTTCTTCTGTTTTCCCCCCTCAAACTTTCATATATTGGTTGCATTGCTTGTGTTTGCCTTTTTTTTTTTTTTTACTAGGCCTCGATTTTATTCCCCTCATGTAAAACATGACAATAAAGAATCTGGTATCTTGATCCACACAGTGCAAGTTGGTTTTAATTTGACCTTTGAATTCAACATTTATCAGATAAATACAGAACTGTGTTGTCCAGAGTTTTTTACTCCATTTTTTCCCTGCCATTAGTAGGTGCAGATAGTAGGTTTTTCTCAGGGCC
The DNA here is from genome assembly GCA_037177055.1 of Atherinosoma microstoma. NCBI lineage: Eukaryota > Metazoa > Chordata > Actinopteri > Atheriniformes > Atherinidae > Atherinosoma > Atherinosoma microstoma. The sequence goes on from JBBBVU010000003.1 coordinate 30,011,010, forward strand.
TGAGCCAAGAAAATGGAAATAAACTCAACAGGACAGTCTCTACATGATGCTACAGCTTCTCCTCTAGCACCCACAGCAGGCAGCACAGAGGTGATGGTAGATATTGTGTTCCTCGTGGGAAATGAATGATAGCATTTTTCTCAAGCTGATGGTAATTTTGTTTATTACTGTGAGTGCAATCAAACGTTAGTGAATAATCCAGTCAGACTTCTTTTGTAACACCTAGCCCCATATTTACTAAACCAGGCAAACTGGCAGTGGTGCGTGGTCACAAATCATAAATAGCACCGGTGGGAGTGTCCGGTTCTGCCGGTGAGGCCCTAAAACTGCGCTGATTTACAAACACAAACACAACCAGCTCATTTCAGTAATGACCAAAACAATCTACCAGGAGCAGCGCAAATCAGCAGAGTCCCTGCAAGCTGGCATGTTAATAATCAGGAACCTATAATTTATCGACAACACAGAGGCTTGTTTCTTGTAAAAATACAGGTCATATAAACACGAAGCTGATTACCTGCTTAGTTACAATGTTTGAAATGTTCTCTTTAGCTAAGATTTAAAAAAAGACAGTTTATCGGATCTACTTTGGTAAATTAACTCCTCCAAGGTTGTTATAAGGCTTCACTATTTAATTTAATAACATTCAGGTTTGTTTTTTATGTTTTATGGTTCAGAACTGGAGAGCACATAAAAGTCAGGGCAAGTCATTAATGCCCAACATGAAGCTAAATAACAATAATAAGGAAATCTTTCTGCACTTACCTGTCAGGTAGCAGCTTCAAACAATCTAATAGAGGAATACAATATTCAGCTGCTTGATTGCAGGAGATGTGTAGAGATGTATTTAACGCAAAATGAAAATAGCTAAACTAATCAGCTGTTGGACCACCACACAGGTTGACTGAATGAACAGTTTAAAGCAGGTAACAGATATTTAGAGGAAAATGTATTGAAGATCAATGTGATAAACTTATAGAGAATGTATAGTTATGATTGGGTTTATGGAGCATGATCATGAAGTGATCAATGCTTAATGCTTAGCTGTCTGCTTTTTTAGATTCAGAAGAGCTGTTTTGTTTAATTTCTCCTTCAGGGGTTTGTGGAGACCAAAACCAGAAATGAAGATGGCCAGAAAGTCATCTAACGTTACTCAACAAGCAACTCATCACCATATCAGCTTAAAATACCCAAACAAATACCAGCTAGGGCAGGTTTTTAACAACCCACCGCACATTACCAACCATGTGACTAACTAGGCTTCCTTGATTGACTAATTGACCCATCGGCTATCGCAGTGACTGTGTAATCAGTAAACAGCCATGTGTTTATAAAGCAGTCATAGCCACGGCCACATCATAGACAGTCCTGCCTGGTAACTGTCTCCGTCCCCCCTGAGAGAAGGAGGGAGCTGAGAGCTGTTAGCGCCGAGCAGAAAAGACAGTTATTGATTTTCTACTTGTCTATTATTTTTATTTTTCACAGAGAAAAGACAAGTGAGCGTGGCCAGTTTGTGTGTGTGTGTGTGTGTGCATGTGTGTTTGTGTGCGCGTGTGTGTGTCTGTGAGAGCGAGGGGTCTTGTATTTGCCGCAGATGTGATTTCATGTGTGTCTTCAGTGTGTATGTTGCCCATTAGCTTATAGCTGTGGACTTGTCAACACTCCCAGTGTGTGCACATTGCTGCTTCCATGCTGTTGACGTTCCGAGCCGAGCCCCAGCCAAGGAACACAACATCTATCACTAACACAACATCTACCTGCTCTTCACACTGCTCACTAATTGGATGGAGACTGGCAAGTGGAGGAAAACATGCTTGTGTGCACTTTTTTGTGTGCGTGTATTCAATCTAACCATAACGGACTACTTATATGAAGTTGTCAACTAACTTTTATCTTTGCCACATACATATTGCAAATGTTTGTCTCAACTCATGGAAATAGGCTGATAAGTTATTATATAGGACAAAAAATTAGATTATGGTTATTTGATTTCAGATGTAGGCTGCCATCTGATGTCAAGATCTGTCAGAACCTTTATGATTTTAGGGTGGAGGGGGGTTGTTTATCTGTATGAAGAAATGCAGGTGCTTTATCTTGGTTTTCATAATAAATTAGGTCTGCACCAAGTTCAATAGCCAAAGGTATAATATTTGGTTCCTTTCTCTGCCCTAGGTGTTGTGCATAAAAAGCTTTTCCTGTCTTAAAATTATCCATGTGTGGACGGCGACGGTCCAAATTTAGACCTTGGGCACCAAACTGAACTGTGTGCACTGTTGGAGGTGCCAGGGGTTGGTTTGAAATTCAAAAACTGCTTCATACACTATGCATTAGGCATAATTTGTATGAGCGCAGCAGTACCAACAACCCTGTCACCACATTCCCCCACATGCCTGCACATGCACACACACGTCACTGCGTGCATAAACCCCCTCACACAAATTGTGAGCGTTCATGCACACACGCAAACACACACTGTCCCCCTTTTATATCTCAGGACGTGAGTGGAACAGTAAAGCTAAATCCCCGTGTCACATTTGCCACTCATCTCCAATTCAAAGGCACAGGCAGCGATGCCCTCGGATGCACTTGGCAAGTGAACAGCTAACCTGCCCGCCAGCATATCTGCCTGCCAGCCGAGCTCAGAAGCAGTTAGCATGCCAACTAGCCCACCCGGCAGCCACAAGCTAATGCTTCACTAACCCCATGTTGCCCTGTGTCTCTTCCACTGACTGGGTGTTTGTATGTGTATTGACACAAGGGGAGTTGAGTTGCACCCTGTAGCATAGTCAACTATGTTTCTAAAACACAGTTAGCTATGAATGTTACACTCCATCTGCAAAGACAAATACTTAATTATCTTGTGTTATTTTCAAACACCGTTAAGTCATTTGGAATGAATCATGGTTTTAAATCCTTTTTGTCTTTTTAATGTTTTTAATGTTTTGTGCCAAAATGAGGCAACCTCAAATAATAATTATAGCATGTGAGTGAATCTTACACACTAAAATTTACTTGGCAGCTATTAAGTGCTTTTCTATTCTGCTTATTCATGGATTTTTGTTTTGCAATTAATTTTACCATCTGGTACTTAAAGTAGGAATCCAACACTAAATTAACCGAGATGTCTAATAACCATTAGAGCAACCAGCCGCTTTCATTTATTTTTGTTTTTATGTGTCTTTGCTTTCGCTTTTATTTAAGGTCATTATTGCAGCCATGTCTACAAGAGGACCTGTGACGTATGACTTTCTTTGGCTTTTTAAGTGGTGTTATTCAATTTTTAACCACTTTGTAAACATATGTTGTCATCCAGAAGAATTAAGGTGCCATAAATTGTGAGTTATAGATATTTTATGTATTAGTTTCATATAGTCGGAGTACACTGACCACTACAGAGCAGAGTGATGATGGTCTCGTCAAAAGTGGAGATTAATGGAAAGAAGTTGAAAGACATTTTTAAATTAGCCTGATTTTTTTTTTTTATAAAGTGAATACTATAGTTTTATAAGTCATGTAATACTGACTTTCACATGTTTTACAGCATCACCTAGTAATCCTCCCTACCTTTTATCCCGGTTCATCCCTTATGGGGCGAACAATGAAATACAACTGTTTCCTTCTGAACTACACCCGCTTCTCCCTCATACATGTCTTCTCAGTGAGTTGTCTGTCTTGACTGTACTGTCACTTCAATGCAGCGAATTAGTGCTATAGCAACAGAGCAGAATAAGCCAGCATTGCCAAGTTTTTGAGTTTTAAAGTGGAATAGAGAAATTAAACCACAGCAAATAACCATAGAATACCCATAACCAACACACACAGCAGCTTCTGCAGGGTCTCCGTAATTAGACTGGCTTAGCTTGTTTCAAAGGGTTAATGCTTCTTTCTTAGGTGTACAAGCTTTAGTAGTTGATGCTTTGTAGCATTTCTCAAACAAATAACACATACTTTTGTCAGGCCAAAGTATGTAAAGTGTAGATTTTATCTACTGATAAACTACTTCAGTCCTTCTCTGCAGCTATTAGAAATATATGTGTATGTGCCAGTTTGAATTTTAAACCCTGACAGTGAGGACATTTATAGTTTGTGACATCTTGCCTCTCTGTGTTTTGCTCTGTTGCTTTAGCTACAGACACCCTAATGTAGCAGACAAGCAATAAGAGACACACTCAAAACTCTTAAAAGACAACCGCTTCTGTCTGACTGAGACAGATGGATGATATGGACCATTTAGACAAATAAATGCTTTAATGATTTGAAGCTTTTAGCTAGCTGACATCAAAACTTATTGATTTAATATGTTTTTAAGGCACGATGCTTAAGACCTAGACATTGTTTTTTACATTTTTAGTTTTTGAGCTATTTTGATGGTCATGTTCCAGACCGGGTGAAAGAAAAAGCCCCAAAATGATTTTGTTAAAGTTAAGGTTTCACCCCTAATAAGCCATGTATCCATGTTGGAAGGATAACCTCTCATAGGAGGAGAAAATACTCACAGATATGTAGTGTTTTCTTTTATATTTCAGTCATGTTCATTATGACTGTAGCTTCTGTGTTATGTGTTTGAGACTGAATTTGTTGTGATGCATCCTGGTTCCTGGAAGTTTTCCCCTTGGCTTCAGGGAATGTAAATTTATAACTTGACAGATTCTCTTGTTTCCCCCCCCTCCCCATCCTTGTCTTTCTCCTTTCTTTTTCAGAGCTCTTTGACAAATCATGGCTGAGAAACCCCAAAGAAAGCAGAGAAGCAGTGAAGAAGTAGAGAGTACATCATATCCGTCCACATTATTTTTTTGCCATCATCACTTCTTCTTTCCTTCTATTTGTCCATCCTTTTATTTAGCCACCCTCAGAATAAAGTCTTCCTCTTTCCTGCACCCTGTCTTTCATGATTCTGAGTGCATTATCTTGACTTGTCACTCCAGAGTGTACGACGTGTTGATTTATTGTCAAGTTGTGACGGATCACACAACCCCTGCTGCCGCTGAAATAAATTCCAGTGATCCAGTGGTGATGAGGCTGCAGGTTGTGTGTCTTTGTATCTGGTTTTATGTGCATGTGTGTGTGCACACACACACTGTGAGGTGGCGAATGGCTGTCTCTAGTCACAGCAAGCTAATAATGCTTCCACTCCTGAAAATGGGGTCGTGCGCACCCTCCTGACAAAGCTCTGCGGGCCCAGGGGCTTGATTTTGTGCCGTGCTCATGGTTTTATTAAGAGAGAAGGGAGAGGAGAGTGACGGAAATGAGGGATAAATGAAGTGGGGGACAGTGAAGAGTGAACTGTGCATGTATTAACGTTGGCATGTGTATGTGTGTCTCTTTTCATGTGTTTTCCCAGTATACCGCAGGAATAACCATACGTGTCTTCATATATAGGTGCTTGCATGAATGCGTGCACACGAGCAACACACCGGACAGGGCACATATTGTCCCTGCTAGCTGTGTTTCCATGGTGACAGCAGGGGTTTGTGGCAGCGGCAAGGTGTGAAGGAACCTTCCAGATAACCCTGAAGGTCAGCAAACAGAGCCACAGCTCACAGCATTACTCTACTCACACACTTAACTCCACTCCCTCTGTGTGTGTGTGTGTGTGTGTGTGTGTGTGTGTGTGTGTGTGTGCGTGTGTGTATGGATGCACTCTCGTGGTGTAGGAAGAGAGGATGA
>JBBBVU010000003.1:30016776-30030864 GCA_037177055.1 Atherinosoma microstoma
CCCCCCCCCCCCCCCCCCCCCCCCCCCCCCCCCCCCCCCCCCCCCCCCAAACCACATGGACTCCGTCAAGATGCATTTCCACTTATATATGGACATGGTTGGCCACCCTCGGTATGACAGCAGCTTGTTATCACGTGCACCAGTATTGTGTGTGTGCACAGCAGACACACACAGAATATTGATGGTCTTGTAACAAACCCGCATGCTCGGTTTCTGGATATAAGCACACATTCACACAAGTGGCAGTCAATGAGGATGTAGTGGAGTGTGTTTGATAATGATGGCTGTGAGGAGTGATCTATCGATCGCAGTTTGACTCCCGCTTGCCACCATTGCATCGATCGCGACATCCACAATGCCACTGACCAATCCATACTATATATGTTCTATTACAGAAATTTAGTCAAATGAAAGTGAAATAGTGAGAACAGTGTGTATTCGTGTGTATGTGTGTGTGTCAGTCCACTTATGAGTCGGTGAAAGAGCCAAACTGCAAACCTCTCTTCCAGGTATTAGGCTGCTCTGACCCAATAGGCTCACATATTATCTATATTAAAGCCAACATCATATTAGAGGTTTCAGCGTGTGACTCTGATATCCCCTTCTCCCTCTATGGCATTTCTTTACAAATACCAGCCTCTATTCACTCTGTTATTGCCTTCTCCCATTCAACAATTCTCTGATTAAACAAGCTCCTGGAAAGCCCAGACACTCCTATCTGCCATTTGGCTTTTATTAGAAACCCATCCCCTTTAATTAAATTGGTTAAATTACAGAAATATCAGGGATATTTTGCAAATATATTGAATAAGAGAGCACAATGGTGAGGGGGAAAAATGGAAGAATAGGCTTTATGAGATGTTTTGAATACGGTTTGTCCCTGAAATGAGATAAATGCAATCTTGATGGGGGGCAGGATGTGTTTTTCTTTATTTTATTTCATTATTTTCAAGGAAGCTGAGTTTTTTTTCAGGGTCGAACACGCTGCACAGCTGGAGCTCCCACCCTCCTTCCCCTCCAGATCTGTTTCAACCCCTGTACCTTCGGCACCGTGCCTTTCTTTTCCAGCCTTATTAATGTGGAAGATGTGGGATTGAGGTTGCTGTGGAAACCAGGCCAGCTTTGATTGGGGGGAGACAGCTGCATGGTGCAAGGTTAGGCGATGACTGCTCACGCCTTGCAATGCTACTATTGATTTCCAGACAATTACTGGACCCAGTTGAGTACAACGAGTTGCAGAAAGTGTGTGTTATGCAGAGGAAATTGTAGGGTGCAATGCTCACTTTGCAGAGAGCATAAAGGAATTGTTTGGCTTATTCCTCAAAGCTAAAGTGCATATGTTTGTTTAAGTATATGAGCTATCTCCTAAGCTTTAACCTGAGATGGAAAAAAGTATGGCATGCAGCTTAATTTTGTATGTTTTAGCTGCTTTCCGTCTCTGCTCCATTCTTGAAGTGAGCTGGTTTCAGGATCTGACAGATAGTTTCCCTTTATGAAGACTTAATGGAGATCAATTTAAGCAAAGTTGCACTCATAAATCTAAATGCAGTAGGAGAAAGAAAAGCTCTCACTTGCACATTGCCACAAATACCTACTTCTCCCTGGAGTTCACCCAGTGCCAGACTTATTCACCCTCCACTTTTCTCTCTTCCTCACTGTTTCCCTCTCTTCCATCAGCCAACTTGGCATTATGTATGTGAGAAGTCGACAGCGAGCCTAATTGGAGTGTGCGGCTCCATCAATGACAGTCACCATTCTTTTTCTGCTAGCAGCGCACAATCACATGGAGCTCTTTAGCTAATTGAATTGTCTTTTATTAAACTGCATTAATGTGAGCATAAACTGGTTGCTGGCGATTTAAATTGGACCCCCACCCCCTCACCAACAACGACTACAGAACACAGCTACGCATGCTGCTCAGCAAGATGGTGGGATTGAAAGAACATCAGCAAGAGGGGAGAAAGAGAAAGAGGAAACGAAATAAAGAAGGTAAGTGTTTTGAAAAGTGTCTTTAAGAAATTATTTTTAGCTTGGGAGCTCTGTTCAAAGCTTAGATGCTTTTTGAATAACTTTGATCTTTAGCGGACGATTAAAGGAGGGATGAAAAGTCATAATTCTAAGAATTTTCTTAAAATTTTGCCTCTATAAATAGTTCATAAGTACATAAAACCACCTTTTTTTCCCCCTGAAAGGCAGATTCTAACATCTGGGGTAAGAAATCACACTCCATGTATTCTGTTTCTCCTGTTATACATCTGACATCAAACAAAATTAAACCTGTACATCCAAGTGAGTTTGTAGTTATCTTAAAGTATAGAAATAGTTTCCTTTTCCTCCTTTAATTGCACTGCACAGTTTAATCAGTCAATATTAGCTGCTCAGCGAGTAGTATCTGTCTCTTTTCACCAGTTGGTCCCACTTTCCTTTTCATCCCACATCCAAAGTATGAAAAGAAAGGATGGACGTGCTACGTAGAGAGTGTAGATAACCAGAGAGTGGAATCAGCAGGGGACCTGAAGTGAAACAGCATGGGAATGAGGATGGAGCGATTCGGGAGCCCTACTTTGTCACATGTGACACTGGAGGAATAATGGAGCCTGAGAAGAAAGGGAATAAAAAGAAAAACAGGAGCCTGAACACATCCAATACATGAGAGATGATAAAGAGGAAGCAGCGGGGAGGAAAAAGGGAAAGAGGTCAAGGTTAAGAAAGACCAAAGTATTTCATCTGGGAGCAGAGAGGCCAAGGGATGAGGCTGGCAGAAGTTACAAAGGTGGAGAATAAAAGGGTAAGAGGGTAAGATAGTCCAATGAGGCTGGTAGAGGCAGCCTGAAGAAGATAGCTCCTTCCTCTCATCTTTATTATATTACACTGGTGGATAAAAAGAATCCAACATCCTCTAAAGTCATTACAGCCCAGTAAGAATGGCTCAGAGGGCACCGCAGCTCCTTAACCCCACTCAGCACATGCGTTGGTGTGTATGAGTGTGTGTCTCAAGGGGTGACAAAATGAAAGGATGTGCCCAATACAGTGATCATGCCTGAGTGTGTGCGTATGCTTGCATCACCAAAACAGTGGCGCATCGCTTAATCCTTTCCCAGTAACTAGGATAAGCCACCAGCCTTATCTTTCCTCGTCTCTTTTCCTCACTTTCTTTCCTCGGAAAACTATTGTCCCTTTTCCCATCACACCCTCCACTCTCCCACTTCCTCTTTCAGTCTTATTATTACCACCATCCTCAGCCCCAGACTTAAATATCTCATTCTTCTGTATTTAGGGCCTAAAATCTTCTCCTGCGCCAGCAGTCAGGGCTAACATGGATTTTACTTTCTTTATTGGCAGGCTGTACACAAGATTTGAGAGCAGCTTTTGGGTAGAAGAAAATTGTTGCTGCCATCGTGCCACCAGCTCTTGGCAAGGTGTGATTTTGATATACTATGCCATTACAACTACTGTTAAGAAGGAAGCAACAGATCTTAGAGCTTTTGATCTGATTCAACAAGGAATTAATCCTCTTCATGAATGATATCTGAGAAAGCAGAGTCTTGTATCTTATATGGATTATTTATTAGTGCTATGGAGGTCATAGTTTTAGCAAACAGATACATTCACTGTCATGTATTGTAAAGGCACTCCAACATGCACTGTCTTGCCCTTGTGCAACAAATTAGCAGCCAAAAATAATACTCAACAAATACACACATATGACTTGTTAGATTAACATTTACTTAAAACTGTTTTGCATCTATTTTAGTCTGTTGTTTTGCCTTTATGACAGTTTATACATTTGCTGTGTCTGAGCAGTAACCAGTGAGCTCATGGTGGGAGGTTGGAAAGAATTCACAGATGGGCCGCTGCATTGTTGGTTTTGGGCTATTTATGGGATCTGTTGACAGTAGGAAAACAGAGAATACTGCCAGGTCCATCCTTTAAGGTCAGTTTTTAGTCCGTGTGCAATCTTAACTGGAAAAACGCCCATACTCATAAAAGGCTGTCTGTTTAAAATGCTTAAAATGTTTTAAGTGTTAAACTTGATGCAGCGTGTGCAAAGATATTCTGGCAGACTTTCTTGTCATCAAATGTGTAGTTATTAACCAACAGAAACACAGACAAGATCCAGTTATGCACATCTTAAAATGCTGTGTGAAATGTCCTTTAATAGCATAGACAACAGACAACTAAAATTTAGATCTTGCGTGGGTGCTTGGATGCTGTCAGGAGCTGGATCAATGACAACTTTCTTCAACTGAATGATGCAAAAACAGAAGTTCTTGTTTTTGCTGGTTGTGAAGCGAACACGGCTGAAAACCAAAGGTGACAGAGCCTTTGCAGCAGTGATTCCCTCCATCCGGAACTCCCTTCCTTTCAGCCTGAGAGCTGCAGACTCAGTTATCTCTTTTCTCATATCTCATATTATGTTCTTTGTATTGTTTTGTGTTTCATTGTGAAGCACTTTGGGATTTTTAATCTTGAAAGGTTCTACAGAAATAAACTTACTTACTTACACAGAAAAAAGATTTTTATTGCATAACTTATCACTTTTCTTAAACCAAAAAAAAAACGTAACTTATGCAACTTATACTATTTTCTCGGTGATGCGCCGCCTATCAATGGCTAATTCGGCATCCATCTTGGATCCTACCTGTACTGTGAGCTTTATCCAGACAGTAAAAAACTGTCTTTTCACGACTCATGTCTTATCTCTTGCTCTTCTTTGGCTCTCCTTAGTTTCTTCTCTTCCTCCGATAATGTTTTCTAACGTTTCTTTGCTGAATCCGCCTGCGTGCGTTTAAAACGACCGATTTGTTTACATTCGTGTGCTAACGTGTAACGCATGCACAAAGCGAAACTCAGCAGGCGCCGTCCCGGATGTGAAAGTTCCTCAGCCGCGGGGCTGCTGGGCTGCAACGGCTCTAGAATACACATAATGGATGTCGCCGTGCCATCAAACGAGTCCAGAAAGCCGAGTTTTAAGGTGGAAAAGTTATATAGTGGGCCTTTAAAGGCTACATTTGCATGGAATCATTTCCAAATCTGCTTGAATTTACTGATTTAAATAAATAAATTTGAAACAATTTTGTGTTGCAGACCCTTTGAAAAGCCTTTTTTTCCAAGTAATTGGGTAATTTACTAATGAAAAGTCAAGGAGTTAATTATCTTTTTCAAGTTTGGACTGATGTACCTTTGTTTGAAAACAGGCTGAATGGGGAAGTTCAGGTTGATCCTTCATTTCTAGTAGATCAGATAAGTTTGTGTAATTTCATCATCTGTGGCTTTTGGTGGTGTTTTGGTTTTAAGTAGTTCTTTGATTTTTCTTGAGTTTTGTTACTTTGTTATCTGTGCTTCCATAAATTCCCCTTATCACCCACCTCAGTATATAATGCTCCTTGGTTTTCATGCTTATTGCTATTATCATCATTTTCTGGCAAAGCCTCTTCAGCTATGTTTCTTATTCGGGTTTTGCTGTATTAGCTGATTGTTTTCCTGTCGTAGCTGTGCCTTTTGTTTGTTTTTTTTATTAATAAAGTTTTGAACTCTGACATATGCCTGTCCCATGGTCCTGAATTTGGGTCCTAACCCCTTATCTGGAACCATAGACTGTGACAATGCCTGACTTGTTGGACAGCTGACTTCTGGGCATTACTGTTGCAAACATGTATAAGGTGCTAATTCTCTGTGCCTGTTTAGTGTCTTGTAGTTCATCATCTGGAATTACAACAGGGGGATTTTCAGTTACAGCTGATACGTTTGGCATGCAGCATTTGCTGGTTCAGACACTGGTGACAAAGTAAATGGTTTTCTACAAAATGGATGAGGAATAAAAGTCATTTTATGCACAGCTCATTTAAATACAGTTCCCTTTGTATTTTTTTAAGTTTTGTCCTGTTTCAGATGTATTTTTCCAATCAGAGCTCCTAACTACAAGAGATGATTGACTTTTGGGAAAAAGGCATTTGTAAAATAAACAAGAGAAATTTGTACACTCATGTTGACACACAATTTTATATGATTCTCTGTTTCAGGTCACAATTTGCTTCCAACTTTATTAGTTAGGAAGTGCTTGAATCCCTTTAAAATTTAAGAAAGATATATTTTTGAAGAGACTAAAGCTTTGATTCAGTGCTTTAGAAATTCTTGTGATAACATCTAAAAGAAGCGGAGACTGTAACTGTCAGCGAGCATAGGTTATTGTTTAGAGGGTGATATGCACTTCACAAAGGTGTCTGCCATCTTAAAAATCTGAGCGGTTGATCATTTATTAACAAACATATCAACAATCCTCTGGTGCACCGATGATTTTATGTTGCTTTTCTTGCTCAAAACAGATTTGCAGGTTATGCTTCAAACAGAAATAAGTTAGCTCGCTGCATGTAACAGGAAGTGTTGACGTCACTTGATCTCACAGTGAAAAGCCTGCAACAGCTGAAAGTGTTAAGCTGTAATGGATAGTGCAAACGTAGATAAAGCTGCAAAGTCTCACCCTCAATGTATAAGTTGCAACACACCTGGTTCAAATTATAAGGTTCTCCAACAGCTTGCATCAGTCAGGTGTGCTGCAGCAGAGTAGCATCAAAAACCTGCAGGACGCTGGTTCAAGAGGTCCAAAGTGGGTGATCCTTTATAGATATATATATAATATATAGTTTTACACACAAAATGAACTAAATTTGCTTGCATTTTGTCACATTAAGAGGGTCCTGTTTGGGCAGTTACACTAACCATACTGATTAAAAGCTTTCTAACATGCTCACTCTTCCTCCTTCATGCTCTGTGTGTGTCATCCATGCACTCACACAAACACAGTGTCAATAATGGCTGGCTTCTGTTTGTATAGTGATCCTATCTTCCAAGATAGACAGGGAGCTATCTGCTTTGTCTGTCGCACAAAGAGAGGAGATGCAGTGTGAGTGCAAGTGTAGGACCCCCCCCCCCCCACACACACACACACACAACCATCCAATAGACTCCCTGTGTCAACAGAGGCTTGGATTAACTAGGGACAGGCACTAGTCTTTGCATCACTTGGATAAAAGCAGAGGTACGTGATGGACGTCTGCTGAAGTCTGCAGTTAAATGTTTTCACTTCGACACGCTATGAATGAATACTTCATTTTAATGCATCAAATAATTTCCTGCGTTCCTCCTCGCTGCTTTTATTCTCCTCTTCTTGTTTGTGGTAAATACTTTGGATGAAACACTAAGTTGAAGCTCCGTATGTGTCCGCCATCATATTGCAGCTTCAGTGAGGAATCATTTAGAAAACATCCGATTTCCTTTCCCATTGACAGAGCGATTTTTACCTTAAACGTCCAATTAGCTGCCCTCACTTCAGCTATCAGTCATTACTGAAGAGCTTCCCTCCACGCCACATGATGTGCATCGGCCACACTGTGATCAGTTTACCTCTGATGATGAGCATGTAGGCTGTATCCATCAACTCAGCAAAGGGAAATTAGTATTTTTGCTGCTTTCACGCAGAATCGGACAATTTGTGCAGGCTGAGAGGCAACAAGTGTTTGTGGATGTTGCGTCAGTCCTCCCACCCTGAAGACACGAGGCGTTTGTGTGTTTAGTTGCACATAAGTGACAGAATGAGGAACGTCTCGGTGAACCTCTCTGGGCATTACCTGCAAACAGGTGAGAAACTGACCAGAGCTGACAGAGCAACTGAGTGCCAGTCAGCAGCAGCCTCGAGGTCATGTGTGGAAGACTAGGTTGAAGCCGGAAGGGAGGGGGGGTGATGAGCTGTGGTGGGGTTCGGTGCATATTAGACTCATTTTAGGCATCTATTTAGCAAGTTCATATTAAAAGGATATACATTTATCACACATTAAAACTAAAGAACAGAAATAGATTTCTTGGCAGACATTGTAGGTCCAGTATAACATCTGTAGCCATATGTTTCTGCCTCCAGGTTGTTTAAAACATCTTTAAATGTGTTTAATGTAACCAGCTCCCTTATATTAGGTTCTTTCTTTTAGTATATTCCAGGCAGAGGCACACTTTGATACATTTTCTCACTTTAGGAATGACTCAAAGGATTAGAATCTTGGGAAAGAACAGTGCATTTTAACACTGCCCTTGGTAGAAACATGGACACATAAACGGAATGTGGGGAAAGAAACCAGGCAAATAACATGAAACAATTAATCAGTGTATCACTTGTGTGTATGCATTCAATAATTCCTGATTAGTGGCATGCAGCAGTGTGTGTGTTGTCTGCTGAGACATTATTGGAAGAATAGCCATAGCCCTGACCTATAGATGGCAGTATTACACTCTGTCAGTGTGTCACACCTGTTTGCTGCACAGCACCGACTTCACTCTCCATCCATCCATCCTACAGAGAGATTCTCCTGTCATGCAGGTTTTATACTCAAAATTGATAGAGCGTCTTGTTTAATATTAAGACTCTGGTCTTTCCAATTTTACTGAATTGGGCTGGATGTATGATTATTTTATTGCACTACTGACTCCAGTACTGCGTAAGGCTTAAACCACACTGACTTTATAATATTTATTTATAATTTTTTTGTAATTTTTGAAAGCATTCCTGGCCAGTAGCTCATCAGGGTTTTTGAAGTCTTTATGTGAACAGTTGCTTGTTCTCGTACCATTTCACAGAGGAACGTGTCTTTTGTTTGTCAAGCCATTTTTCCTGGACCTATGAATCATGCAACCAACTTAAGGGATGAACCAATGTTGTATCTATAACGGCACCTTGCAAAGGAAAAAAAAATCAATAGGTAGTCTGTTGCAAAGATATTTGTTTTGTTTTCATGCCTTTAAGAAGCATCTACATAAATGCCAAAGAAAACACAGCTTCATTAACAAATAATATTTTTGCACCAAGAAGCAGCTGTGACCCAATAACATTGCATATTTCTGTATTATGGCACTCTGTCTTTAAAGGATTTTGAGGAAAGTGGAAGACAAAAGAACCCGCGACCCTGCATGGATTAAGCGGTACAGAAAATGGATGGATGGATGGATGGAAGACAAAAGAAGCGTCAAGTCTAAAAATAATCAATAGTGGATAAATAATATCTGACAGTGATGTCCTTATGAAATAGAAAAAAAGTCAAGCAAAGACCTGACACAGGATCTGAGAGATTCATCCGGACCTTCAGTTCACTCGAACCTCATCAGAAATGGTGTCCATGGAAGAGTGGCTGTCAAGAAGCCACTCTACAGGAAGAGAAGTGGGGAGAAAAGGTGAAATATGGCAGATGATACAAGAACTGGACTGAAAAAATCAGTGGCAACGGGTTTTGTGGAGGGATGAATCCTCCCAAGAGTCCAAACCACAAGATTATTGAAGCAGTGTTGGATCAACTTGACAGAGAACAGAACAAAAAAGAGCTTTGGAGATTCCTTCAAGAAGTCTGGAGTACTACATCTGAAGACCGTTTAAAGAGGCGGCGTTGAAAAACGAAGGGGCTCAAACCGACTTTTTAGAATTGTACAAGATCTTTCTTCTTACATATTCAACAGATCATTGCAATTTCCCTGCAACATATAAACAAATGATTGGTGGCTCAAGACGTCTGCTCAACTTTGTTTAATCATTAGTTTTTAAGACTTTTTTTTTTTTTTTTTTGTCTGAACAGCGTTGGCAAGTTGATCACAAACATGTCACCTGACAGAAACCGATCAACCACCGCAGATGGCTGGGTGCACTTTCACTTCAGCATTTTCTCAGGATTTTTGCTGATCATCAAAGATAAGTAACAGCCTTCGGTCTGACAGCAGTACTGCTTACCATTCCTCCCAACTGCACACTCACTTCCCCTCTACTGTCAGACACAAAAAAAAAGACACTCATCGCAGATATCGCTCAATCACAGTATGACAGATCAGTTGTGACTGTGCCCGCATTTATCACTGATGGTGAATTTAATTTAGTGTGATGTGAAATTAATAAATTTTAGCTTCACACTTCTCTGAGACGCACGCACCCTCTGTCTGGCTTGCCATCATCAGCTTCCTCCCGATGCTTTCAGTACTCCGTGCACATGATGAATTCAGCATGGCAGGTGTGACATGGCAAAAAACTCCCAAAAAATAATAATAAAAAAAATAAAATGAAAAAAAAAAGAGCTCAGTTTTAGGTTAAATTCCATAAATTACCATATTTTACATCCTTAATTTAGTTTTTAATTAGATCAGCTATCTATGAGCCAACTCCTTCTCTAGTCAATTATTGAAGTTAGATTATCATTCAAAAAATTATTTTTCATGCCTTAAAGCGTGTCTTTTAAAGTAGACTCCTGCCAGCAGCCCTGCAAGACCCCTAAAAAAAATCACCCAAAAACTGTCGGGTGCACACACACACACACACACACACACACCAGCCCCCAGCCCAAATAAACTGGGTCACGCAGTCTGTCGTACAGATGCCTCTACATACTGTTTACTATCACGACCCATGAAATTGATTCTTTTTATCTGTATGTTTGTGAGTATTTTCACAGCGTGACATAGGCCACCCCCCCACCCACCCATCTTTTCCTGTGTCCTCTTGCCATACAGTACCTGGTATGTCTGTGTTTTGTGTGAGACACTCATTTCATGCTTCATTTGTCACCTCACAAGCTCCTTTAATAAACAAGACCTTTTGTTGCTGCTGTTGTTTCTCTGACACCTATGTGTGAGTGTGCGTGTGTTTGTCTGATGACTTGTCATCAGCTCCTCTGTAGGATTGGATGCAGCATCATGCTCGTCAGCATCCGGCCTTTGTGTCTTTTGTGAGGGAAAATGATGTCAAACTCATTACCAACTTCACCATCACCCGTTTAGGGATTATAACTCCTTCCATCAATAAATCAGTGCGGCTGATTGTTCTCGGATGGTGTGAGAATGGATTTTTTGAGTTGGAAAAGCTGTGGATTTTATATGAATGTAATCGTAGGAAACAGCTGGAGTGCCCTTTTTTTTTTCCTGCTTGTTATTTGCCTGTCCATGTATAAACTATCTGCTGGCCTATCCCTGGAAAAAAAAAAGAAAAAAGGGGGGAATTGCTCCACGGCAGGGTTCATCTCTTGTCTGTCTATAATGCATCTGTGATGGGAGAGAACAACACCTGAGGCGCCAACAAAGGAAAGTCCATTCAGCCTCTCCTTTCTCTGCGTTTCACATCTCTCAAGGAAAGTCTGTGAGGCTGCGGCAGTCTTTTTCTTTGCGTTTTTCTTTCTTGGAAATGACTCTCTTTTATGGCACATTTACAGGAGGCCTTGAGAAGGATGCACAAAAGAGCAGCAGACATAAATACAGCCATAAATGAAGCCTTTTTGATTCACAAAATGCAGTAATGTAAATGCTTGTAAAAAAAAAAAGAAAAAAAGATGCTTTTCAGATTTGTTTAATAAACTAAAACAGACATATTCATGAAGATGAAGTGGATATCCCCACAGTTTATATTATTTTCACTCTGTGCAACACTCTCTATTAAAAAGCACTTCCCTTGGAGCCTAACATTAAATTTTGAGTTTATTTTTCCCACTCAGACAGCATGAAGGAGTGTTATATGTTGTGTTATTAAAAGGGAGGGAGCTCAGACAGTGACTAATCTATTTCCTTTCACACACTGCAGTCAGTAATCACTGTTCTATGGTGCTGCTCACTCATCCATTCATAATGTTATCAAGGCACATTATCTGTGCGTATGTGCCGGCGTGTGTTTGTGTGTCAGTCTGCTTGTGTGATTTTTTTGGAGGGGGGCTCTGAAGGCAGGTGTTAAAAAACATTTGCGTGTGTTTGGATGTGAAAACTGTGGAAGTGTCCGTGCAGGGCCTCGTCCAGACTGGCTGCAGATCCAAATGTTTTTCCCCCAGCAGTCAGTGGCTTGAACTCACATTGTCAACCAGCGGAGGTCAAACATTAATGTTTGATCTTTTGGTCTGCCTGCCTGGCCCTGAAAGGCAGAGCCAGCTTTCTGCTGGGACAAAGCCACAGAGATGAACTGCCCAGCTGTTTGTTTTTTCTTTTTTTTTTCTTTTAACAGAGTCTCACTCAGTGCAAGACTACACTTGAGGTTTCGAGAGAAACACGCATGACGGGGATGGATGCAGACAGAACAGTCTGTTAGAGAGATGCCAATAAAATCAATTAAGATGTTGTGGACAGTGTCCCATTTTTTGCCAAGGTTTGGATGGTTGACAAAATTAAACTGACTGTAAATACAGCTCATGGTGGATTATAGAGATTTGGAAGTGTAAAACCCTGTTTCTAAGGATAGTGGGAAACTAAAATGAATTTAAAAAACAGAAGTCGGTCATCTGTGAATCTTTGAAATTCTGTGTTTGATTAAAAAATAGTAGAGCGAAAATGTATCAAACACTGAAGCGCTGCACCCTGTATTATCATTTCTTTGTACAGCACTCTGTAAGCATTTGGGGACTGAGGAGACCAATTACTGCAATCTTGAAAGCAGAGTTGTCTAAATTTGATTAATTAGACCATAGGACAGTTTTCTGCTTCACCTCAGCCCTGTGTGTACGAGTTCAGACCTGGGGAAGGCAGCAGTGTTTCTGGATCTCATTTATGTCCCTTGTTTTTCTTTTCATGGCACTTTTAACTTGGCTTTGTGATGAAGCGTGATCACGGTTGTAAGCAGTAGTGGATCTAGACTGTTAAACATAGGGTGGCCAGAGGGTTGGCAAGACTTTATCAGGGACTAAGAAAGGAAATGATTGTGTTCCTCTCTAACACACACTCGCATACATGAGAAATAAATCATCTTTACATGAATTATCTGGATCATCAAGTGGAAATATATTTGCAACAAGTTCAAAAAAGTCCAAATAAAAGTAAGTTGGTTGTTTTAGGGCCCAGTAGGTGGAGCTTGAGTTCTGGTTTACTGTCTGATGGTGGCAGTAAGACTGGATCCCCGTGTGGCTAGCTCCACGTTGGGAGCTGTCGTGGCTGCTAATATTGGGGGCTGGGGTCGGTCTCAGCCTGATTTGTGTCCTTTCTATTTTTAAAAAAGTCAGAAATATTTCCCTTCCTTTTCATTCTTATATCTTCCAGTACAAAATCCGACTGGTTACAGGATATATTTCTGCTCATTTTCATGCTGTAGCCACTTTGAAATCAACTAGCAGCCTTGCTAGCCTCCCGTTAAATTAAACTGGAACATTTAGCGCTAGCTTAGTCAGGACTAAGTAACGTGGATACTGAGGTTCTCTTCGAGCATCTTAATTTTATTCTAGTTTATTTTCAGCTCAAATGTGAACATTTTGATTAATTGAGACAATGTGTACTCCCTAAATGCACTCACTGAAAACAGACGTTTTATAGTTTCCCCACATTGTCTTAATAATCTAGTGCGACCATATACCTAGATTAGCACAGCTATGTAGCTTCATGCTAACATTAGGTTAATAGCCTTACATAATGTTAGTTGTACGCGCATCAGGACAGAATCTCTACTATGCAGCCAAATGTCAATATTTTTAATGCATGACTAATTAGGAAATTATTTTGATTGATTTTAAGGTTCTTTTAATGATTTATAAATGTCTTAATGGTCTTGGGCCTTCTTATTTATCATAACTGCTTTTAGACTATAAGCCCTCGCGGACCCTGAGGTCCTCCTGTACCGGCCTTTTGATTAAACCTAAAGCTAGAACTAAAACACACGGTGAGGCCTCGTTCCAATATTATGGGCCTCACCTGTGGAACAGCCTGCCAGAGGGCCTCAGGGCCGCAGAGACTGTCCATGTTTTTAAAAAGAAGCTCAAAACCCACTTTTTTAGCTTAGCTTTTAATTGAATTATTCTTTTTCTTTTATTTAATTTATTTAGTTATTTTATATCTTTGTTCTTAACTGATTTTATGAAGTACTATTTATATTACTCGTGTTTGATTTTATTGTTCTTATTACTGCTTTTAGGTTTATTTTTATTTTTATTTTATTTAATTTTTTTCATTTATTTATTTTATTCTGTTTTATTTCTATCTTTTATCCAGTGTTTTCCTCATGGGGATCCTCTACGTCGGGAGCTGTGCTTGGTTGGTCTACGGGGTCGTCGCTGTGGGGGTCGCCTTGATCGGGGTGGTTGGCGGGGTTCTGCGCTGCAGTCCTAT
>JBBBVU010000003.1:30030964-30042263 GCA_037177055.1 Atherinosoma microstoma
GGTCGCCTTGATCGGGGTGGTTGGCGGGGTTCTGCGCTGCAGTCCTATGGCTGTGGTGGGGGCCCTGGCCTGCCCTGGTCTTGGCGGTTCCTGTGGCGATGCCCTCTGTGGTCAATGGTGGGCGGCTCCTGGTGTGGACGGTCTCTAAGATATAATTTCCTCACAGCGGTGTCAAGCCAATGGTCTTTTAGCTCAAATTATATTTTTAAATAATTGTTTCAGTTGAAGAGACAGAAACTAGGCATATTTTTAATTTTTAATTTTATGCAAAGAGGGGGGGCATCATGTGTTTGCGTTGGGTGTGTGTGTACGTGCGGGCGTGTGATGATGAATGTGTGAAAAGTGAAAAAGAGTATGATCAGGTGTGTGCTATGATTTTGATGTTTTATACTTATTATTTTTTTTAATTGTTTTTATGTTGTGAAGCACTTTGTGATGCGCAATGTATGAAAGGTGCTATATAAATAAAGTTTGATTTGATTTGATTTGATTTGATTTGATTTGATTTGATTATTTTAAAATTAACTTAAACTGGTGTAGTGACACTGGTGATCAATACGTGTCTGGAAAGAGGATTCTGTCCTCCCCCTACCTGTCAATCACCTGCAGTGGCGCCTGGGGTGTCCAATCCTCTAGCTCCGCTCCTGCTCAGTTGACTGGAGTTGTGGTGAGAGTAAAACCACACTGTTTAATTGGACCACTGTCCTTGTTATTATAGAGTGCATGCACAGGAGGAGGATCATGTTATTAACTGAAGTATACTCACCAACAACACTGAGGACTCTCCCTGTGGGGGATTTAGTCAAATTCATGCACAGTTGTCTTTACCTTATGCAAATGGTGATTTTCTCAAATATCAAAATACAGGAGAACTTAGGAGCGTATGCAGACCTCCTGGGTTTATTTGAGGCTGCAAACAGGAGACGCTCAACCTTCAATTGCTAGTTTTCACGCAGGAAACAAACATGTTGCCGAAAGGCTCGAACAAAAAAGTTGCCTTTTCATAAATAACAACGTTAAAAATGTTTAACTTTTGTTGAAAACTTTACGATAAGGTAGATGTTTACTCGTGACAGCAAAATGCTGCGTTTGACCGCTCTACGCAGGTTTCGGAAATAAAAGTAGTGTTTTTGAGATTTTGAGCATCAATGCGCATAACGTGCGTCCAAGGCGGCGGACGGCAGAGTTAGAAAATCTGAACTTTTGCCGCTCGACACCGGGCATCAACCAACAAAAGCGACTCAGCGTCATGACGTAAAGACGCATTTTCTGACAGGACAGACATAAGAAAGAACCCAGGGAAATCTCTTCACTTTACAAAGACAATGGAGGACAAACTGATCGTGGCTGTCTTTGTGCACTCTGTCATTTATGACACGTCCTCCTTTGAACAATCTGGTGAATCCAGACACGGCGAAGAGACGCCCGATTGTCATTCCTTGGCCTTGTGGAGCAAATAAAGCCAAACTACATGCTCAATTTCATCCGCCATTGTAGAAAGACAAGCAAAGGAAAACATCCGGGTCCTGCAGCGTCTCGGGCATCAAGAACATTTTTGATGCTGGATGTCAAGCATCTGATTTACCAGTGTCAAGCGTCCAACTTTGAGCGTCAAGATCGTTTTTGACACTGAAATTGCGTTTGGTCTGAACGCACCATTAGAGTTGTGATTTCCGAGCTGCATTTAATGCATCACAAGTCCGTGTCACACCGTGAGTTTAAGTATCATTTTCTATTCCTCGACCGATGGCCACTTTGAGTCGCCTTCTCCTGCATTATCTGGAGAACTTAGGTGATAGAATACTTCAGTCTGGTCCAGAAAACCATCTTGCAGAACTTTTAAGGTAAACTATCAGTGTTAAAGATCAATTCTGTGTCCATTTCAGCTTTAAAAACCCAACCTGCTTCCTGCATCCCTCCCTTAAATCATGCCCACAGTGCTGCGTTAATCGCGTGTTAAAAAAATTACCAGCATTAAAAAGACTTAAGCGTTAACGCGTTAACTTTGACAGGCGTAGTTTCAATTGATTATACTTGGGGAACATTATATATAATATAACGATATACGTAATTTTCCTTTCTGTGGTTATAAGGCCTGTAAGTTACAGATCTTTTGTCTGTTGTAACCAGGTCTGTGTAACACGTGTGTCTTGTAAACAGGGAGCCTCAAGCAGACTCGCCTCCTGTTACGTCTCAGGTTAGACGGAGAGAGGGGTGTCTCAATTCATAGGACTGAAAACATGGCCTTTTGCCTTAACGCTCTGGTTAAAGGCGAAGGGGAAGGGCTAAGGGGGGGAATTGAGATTGGGCCTTAGTATGATTTCAGTTTAATCACCATACATGCATTTTAAAAGTTTAGCTTTTGTCTGACAAACACAATATTTTCTCCTAGTTTTGTGTAAAAGTGCTCACTGTCAATACTTTGCATGTGACAGTGTGTTTGATAAGGACCTAAACACAGAACTGTGCAGGAGGAACCCAATGAGGGAAACAAAAATACTTTATTTCAGCAAAACAAAAAGTGCTGCACAAGCATGTGGTCCAAAATACCAGCCAAAGCAAAAACCGGATCAACTTTGACACAAACAGATTAAATGCGTATCTGTCAGAAATGATTATAAAGTGAAGCTGCAGTTAAACAACAGTTAAATAATGTAGTTGTACCAGTTTAAAAATGAAGCTCTGATGCAAAGATATCTCATATAAATGCCTCTCACTCATCTCTCTGGGTCAAGTGTGTGCAAACTGGGACACCCAAATGTAACTAAACCCACAGACCATGACAAGTCGGTGATTTCCTCTGCAGAAAAATATCTCATTTTAATAAAGATGATGTTTGAAGATCACTATCATTCAACAAAAGTTATATACCCTGTCTCCTGTTTTAAGAGATTTCCTCCATATTCTCATAGTGAATGTCTCCCCATCTTTATTTCTAACAGGCTATGTCATGATGCTATTATAATGACTGTGATTATAATAGCTGTGATGCTATTTTTGTTACTCAGACATGTTGCTCACTTGATTAGCTGTGAGATCTTTTCAGTTTCAATGAAGAAGAACTTCTGCGTAGCTTTTATCTTTTACTATATTTTAGAACAAATATCTGTACTTTTTACTACTTGCATTAAAATAAATAATTAATTTGTTTTGATGGCATACTGTAGGGGAACTACAACACCAAGGATGTACGTAATGAATGTCAGTGTCATCAAAACCAGTGAGAAGCAGAGTTTTGAGGTGGGAAAGTCATGGAGTGTTGCTTTTAAATGATAATATAATGTTAAGTTCAGCTCAAGTTGCATTGAAACTGTGGGTGAAATGTCCTTTAAATGGTTATATTTCATTTTTGAAATTGCATAAATGACATAGGCTGTACTTATTTCTGCGTTTACTTTTCCAAAGTGTTGCTGTCTTCAAATTTAAAATTACTTTATTTTCTTCTAAAAAAATAAAGTAAAGAAAAAAAAACCAACATAAACCTTTTTTATGTAATATTTGTGCTGTTTTCATGTTCATGTAAATATCAGTTGATTTTCAACATTTACATTAATCTGTTTTAGACGTGAACACACACATATATTTTTCTTTCTAATGTATCTTAATCCAATTAAACTGTCTGCATTTCTCCCAGAGCAGGAAGTGGACATTTTGTGCATGTCCATGACTGATAGACACACAAAACGGAGCAAACACACATACAACATGCTGCGGTATTTGTCATCAAGGTCAGCCACAGATCCCTGTGGGAGTGTTAGGATCGCAGTCTCTACCTTTAGACGAACCCAGCTCTATTTTACTGCCCTTCAGCCTGCTTCCACCAACACCTGTCATCACCCATCAGGTGTTATGGCACACAACACCACAGGATATATTCTCGTTCAGTCTTTGACCTTTTCCCTCTCTAATGTATAGCCGGGATGTAAAGTAGCTAGTAAAGCTTTCCCCTTGACTTTCTTCTGTTTTTGATAATGATCAGCTGGAAGCTGAACTATTTGTACTTTCGGTCTATAATTGCCTTAATTCAGTAGTAGAATAGACATTAAAAGGACTTCGCTGATGTAAATAAGCCGCTAACTTTGTGGTTACTTAGTAACTGAAAACTCAAGCATCTGCTGTGACTAACTAAACATAACATTTACCAGAATTATATTACATGAATCAAGTTTGATGCACCGTTATGTCACACATTACGTAAGAGCAGGTCTAAAGCAGTTATTGGGGGGGTTTTGGGAGACAAAGCATATTTTAAACCAAGAGGTCGTGGCAGGAGGCAGGTCTTTGGTAAGGTGGAGAAAAAAAATGTGTGTGACTGGTGAGTCATGTGGCACTGCTTCTCTCTGTAAACACTGGAAAGCAGCCTGTGCGCCTTGACTCATTCCCCTCTCCCTGGGGAGTCCTCTCCGTCTGACTGCAGGGGAAATTGACCTGTGAGCAAAGTGGGCATTTTTGGGAACGGTTATTTATTGAACTGGCGGAGAGGAGACGTGATGATTCACTGACAGGTTCACACACCCACAGACGGAGACACACAAATCTGAATGTTCTCCCTCACAATCAGAGGGAACTTCAAGCAAGCAAGTCAGGATGGCTTTTGCTGTGGAGTAGAGAGGTTTTCCTCTTATCCCACTCTCAATCTCTGACTCACTGTAAAGCTCCCTTCAGGTAAAATATGAGGGTCTGGTCAGTAAAACACTTTCTCAGGTCTGTGTAACATGATTTTGTCCCCCCCCATAGATTTGATACAATTTCACATTTCAAGTTATGAAATATACTCGGCTTTTCCAGCGGGTTAAAAACAAAAAGGATGGAAAATATTTCTAAGCTGAATAAAACCATGAAAAGTCTGAATTACTGGCCTCGTCTCCAAATAATCAGCAAATAATGAAGTGAAAATGAAATTACAGTTCAGTGATTTATTGTGGATTCAATTGGTTTTCGACTTTCTTTTGCAAGTTCTAGCAACATTATTAATTACCGGTTGGGTTCGCCAGACTGGATTGGACTGTGTCTACTCTGTTGACAGAGGAAGATGATAACCTGCCCTTCATTCAACAGCTTGATATGTAATTGAGCTGTCGCTGTACAATCAGTTAGAGAAATAAAGACATTTTCAAAATTTGCACTTGTCACTTCAGAGTCACAGTCTGAATTTCTTGGTAATTTCTGGGATCATTTGTGAACTTTGATTTACAAGCTCATCAAATTTATGCGTCTAATTTGAGCCCATACAATAACTTTAATTTGAACTTGTGTTATATGACTAGATTACTGAAACACTTGTCTCGGCTTTGAATCTTCACCATTTCTTGAGAAAAGTAAACGAGAAATAAAAGTAAAAGGAGAAATAAACATGCTTTCCAACAGTACAAGATTTATTGCCAACAAAGAAATAATTTATTTGCCTCTGTAGTTGCTAAAAGAACCAGTCAATTCATATGTCACAATTCCTGTATGACCCATGTTTTATTTCTACTTTTTAGGTCACCAGATATCATCTGACTGCTCTGAATCCCCTGACTCACACACTCATCTCACCTTTTCACAGTTCCTAAATCAATCCTTGGTGTGTTTTATTTAGCTTGCTCTTGTTCCTTTTCTGACTTTCACACACATTCACGGTTTCGTTCACTGTGTTGCTGCTAGATTCTTGTTGTCATGTTGCCGTTTGCCCGTAATCCACTCCTAAGCTCAAAATTCAACCAGCCTGGTCATGTCTGGATGCGTGGGTCCTCCTTCCTGCTCTCATTACATAAAACATGACATCTCCAGCTAATTGGAATAATTTTGCATTTGGTGCCATTTGGCGCTTTACCCAGAGGCAACACAGGTTAGAGCGGTGAAAGTGACCTACAATGATGCAATGTTACACTTGTCACGTTAAAATATTGAGATGGAAAAAACTCAAAGGCTTTGCCGAACAGAGTTGGGTGGTTATTCTCCGTGGGTTAGTCTCTAGTTTATTGACATTTACAATGCACATAGTCATCTGAATGAGAAATACTGATTAATGTACAATTTGTATAATACACATTCAAATATAAGTGTAGTAACGGCATGCATATAAGTGCAAAATATCAGTCCTTTTTCTTTGGGACTAATTTGGTCTGTTAAATCCAAACCCTTATGTATTACAGAAAGCTCAAAGTAGAAACATTGTTAATGTCTTGGATCTAGTTTGTACTGTAAATGTGCTGTAAAGGACAGTATACCAAAATATGAAAATACAGCAACTAAGCTTATCAGATATTATGGAAAACATGCTAGAAGACGGCAGTGCGTGTGGAAAAAATAAATGAATATGAATGTTTTTAGGATCTAACTTAAGGGCAATTCATGGTTTCATCATCTACTCTGACTTTAGACCTCTGTAGCTTAAACTGAATTGAGACAAGGTTTAGCCTATATCAAATATTTGAAATCTTCATTCAGAAAAGAACAACATGGACACTGGTTTTAAAGAGAGACCTTGTTGAGAAACTCTGTTATCCACCCCTCTACAGTGTACTATTGACTGAGTAAGACTCATTAATGGGAAGCTTCAGCATGGCTGAGCTAAAGGTTGTATGAATGGTGGAGCGGGTGGAGTCCCAATCAGTTTGGACACAAACACAGAAACTACATTCCAGTCTTACACTGAAGTAAACTAAGACGCATTACATAACCTTCCAACCTCAAAACTCCTCGTTTGATGACGCAGTGACATCTATTATGTGCATTCCAGTGTCCCGAGGCTGAAAACCTGCACTATACAACCTTTTCATCCGGGATCCTGCGTGACATTGCAGCCGAGTTTCATTTTAAGAACAGCACCACACACTAGATATAAATGCCCATCGTGGCTGATTCAGCAAAGAAACACTAGAGGACATTATTGAAAGGGAGAGACAGAGCAAGAGATAAGATAAGAATCAAGATAAGACTGTCTTTTACTGGAGAGAGCTCACAGTACAGGTAGGATGCAAGATGGATACCTGATTAGCCGTCGATAGGGGGGCGCATCACTGAGAAAATAGCAAAAGTTATGTAGAGCCTCTTTAAAGGTACAGTGTAAGAATTACTGACATCTAGTGGTAAAGTGTTGAGTGTTGAGTACGGTTGTGAATGTACGGTGGCTGTCAGTGGCCAAAATTCTTCCAGACATAACCATGTTTTTTATTTGCAAGCGGATCCAGTGGCCTCAGGTGCAAAGATGACTGCTTTACATGTAAGTTTTTCAAAACTATTAGCATCTACTAGCATCTATCAAAGCTGGTACTGCAGCTTTAAAGCTCAAAGGGTTGTCACTTCACACACAGAGTTGTTTGTCCATTCAGAAACACCGTAGTAAAAATGGTGGCACAAACATGGCAGCTACCATGTATGTGGAGTGGACTCATGGCAAGTAGATATAAATGGCTCAAGTTATTTTAGTGAAATGATTACATACTAAGAGTTTTTAATGAAATATTAAATTCCATGTCGTTGACCTTTGATTTTCTTACACACTGCACCTTTAAGGATTGTGTTTTTAGACACTGTAGTACTAATGTCTAATACAAATGTTCTGTCCATTTTTACTCAACATAACTAAAGGCTAAACACGTCTGCCCACTGTTAGGCAAAAAGAAAAAAAGTTATCTCAACAAAGTCTAAGGCCCAGAATAATCTTGTTAATAGTGTAGCTAACTTAACAAAAGAAGTGTTTACTTGTTGATAGAGGTTGCGCCCCCCCGCCCAACATGTAACCCTGCATGACACACTTTCTCCAGATTTATTCTATCTTGAGAGTATTCGGCTGGGAAAAAATTATGGTCTTTCAATTTTTAGTTTTAAAAGCTATACAAAGAGCAAACGTAAATAAACTTAGTCTCAAAGTAGGAAACAACAAAAACCTTTCAGCTCTGAAATCTTGCCTCCTGATTCTTCCTCAGGAGGCTTCAACCAGGCTGACCTGAATGAACAAAGAAAGAATGAGATGCCTCGAGAGCATTACATGATATCATTCTTTACCAAACGCTCCCCGCCCAGGCCAGCAGCCCAGCTGATCTGATGCTTAGCGACATGACCTTCACGTCCTGCCCAGCGCCATGGAAAGCCCCTCGGGTGCTCTCACCCTGTCTCGCGCTCTCGCCTCCCCCCACCTCGCTGCCTGTTTGGGGCCCTCCCTGCTCTGGTCTGGTACCTACTGTCACTTGCTATTCGCAGACAGCACATATTCACAGCAGCCAACACACAGGTGCAGCCAGGCATGATTAAAACGCACGCAAAACCACATATACACACTCAAGCAAAGCATGCACACACAGGTTTAGAGACGGCATGCCTAAGACGACACGGTTGGAGCGGCATTTAGACAAATGTGCTACTAGTTTTATTGGTTTTTGCTTTGTGACAAATGAGAGTTAATGAAAGATAAATGACTTGTGAGATTTGATTTAGTTATCATTATTCTCTCTAAAAATGCTCTCCTTGATGTGATGCAACTCAACTAATGAGCTAGAGGTGTTGCAAGACCTGCTGCACCCTGATTTTAAATAGAGGGTCATAGTTGCAATGTGTGTGTGTGTGTGTGTGTGTGTATGATCACAGACAGAGTTGCAATCAAGCCCCTGGCCTTCCTCTCCTGGCATGCACTGGTCACTTACCATCCCTGCGACACACACACATTCAGACAGCTTACATTATAATTCATGAGACAGATGCTGGTCTCCAGATTTTTACTGCCTTCATCTCACAGTCGAAGCTACAAAGACAGCCTCAGAGCCTTCCTGTTTCACTGCTGCACACTGCTCTCGCCAGCAAGAAGCTTAATCAGTTGATGTTCTCCGTTGGTGATTTGAGAGCCTCCTGCTGTATTTTTGGAGTGGTGTAGGGAACCATTTTCTGCTGTGGTACTTTTTTTTTTTCAAGGCAAAAAGAGCTACTTTATATGCAAATATAACTTTCTTGTAGAGCATTAGCAGTGTTGGCTTGCATGTGGGTCCACAACTTTGGTCCAAATTAAAACAATAACTGTGAAGATGGCCAGAACAATCTGTTCTGTCAATCAGTCATAGATGGTTTAGTTTTAGCGCATTTCCATCCAGAGGTTCAGAAAAAGGATTAATGTGTGCAGTACACTGGTAGAAATAAACCAAAATGAAACCAAAACGGTGGAAAATTTGTGTTTGGTTGATTATTTCTCCCCTTTGATAATACCAGTTGGTGCTGTATTATACATTGTTGGAAACCCTGATTAGTCTCCATTACAGTGAGGGATAACTTGTACGCATTGTGTTTCTGTTGATTGAGCCACAGAGCTGAACGTGTAGTACTGCCTGTGAAAAACCCCTGCAATATTCTCCTGTTTTATTCTCTCTTGTTTTTAGATTTAAGTGCTGCCGGGTGTGTGCCAGTCACAGTATGACTGGCACCTAATTGATAGACAGATATATTGGAATGAGATTCTGGAGCCAGTAGCGACCCCATGTCTCCAGAATCTGGGATTTATCTCCATCCTCCAGGATGACACCGCACTCCCCCACAGAGCCAGGTCCAGACCTCTACCCGAATGAAGACGTGTGGAATCAGCTTTACATGGAGAAAATGAAATAGTGTAAAAATGTCTAATGTATGTTGTTTTTTCCTTATCACTGTGGAAGAGTGCAATCATCTAACCCACCAAGCAACTCTAAACAAAGACAGGAGAATATTGTAGGGGATTTTTACACATTCTCGCGGAGTAATACCTGCACGCTTGGCTGTTCTGCTCATTTCAGCACAATCCTTACAAGTTAAAGTTAAAGGCGACTAATCAGGTTTTCCAACTATGTATAATGCAACACTAATTAGTCTCATTAAAGGGGAGAAATAATCAAGAAAACACAGATTTCCTTACTTTTTGTGCTAAGGTTAGATCATCATGCATTG
Organism: Atherinosoma microstoma; assembly: GCA_037177055.1. Taxonomy (NCBI): domain Eukaryota; kingdom Metazoa; phylum Chordata; class Actinopteri; order Atheriniformes; family Atherinidae; genus Atherinosoma; species Atherinosoma microstoma. The sequence goes on from JBBBVU010000003.1 coordinate 30,040,856, forward strand.
CACCCTGAGGCCAGGAACTAGTAGAGCATGCAAATGCTGGCTACCACTGTACAGAACTCAATATTCTTACCTGTTGGGAAAGACTTTTATAGTCCTAAACCTGCACAAATTATTCATGAGGTTAGTGCAGCATGATCCAATATTTCTCAAGTTGGTAGTAAGACGGGGCTCAGATGAAATTTATTTAGTTTTTGTTAAGTTTATTTTTGTGAACATAAAAGAAAACAAGGTAAAAATAGAAAGAAGAAATATAAGTTCACACAATAACAAAACAACAAATTCTAAAAAACCAAAATGTTATGTTTCCATCCTGTTTCTGTCCAGTATATTATTTCTTGGGCAGATCTGCAGCGGTCCCAATAGTTTTTAAACTGTTGCTGCTGATGCACAACCCTAGAATGACTGGCATTCATTTACTGACCACATTTCTCTGTTTTACCCACCATCATGTAGACTAATAAACTCCTGTGTGGTTCAGCTAGCTATGGCATTGTGCAGATGTGGTAGAGATTTCATTTTGTGGTCCGGTTATAGCTCTGCTCCACTTAGTAAGTTAGTTAGTTAGTTAGTTAGTTAGTTAGTTAGTTAGTTAGTTAGTTAGTTAGTTAGGAAGGAGTTGGTCAGATGGTTTGCCCAGGTTGGGAGTCTGCAACGTTCACCAACCGCTCCACCAAATAAATATAGTTTAGAGCCACAAAACCTATTTGACTCCTAAAAATAACTTTGAATAAACAAAACTGTTGACATTTTATTGCTTTTTATGTGTCATGACAATAGAAAATACAGACCAACAGTATCTGCTCCATATCATCAACATTTCTCAACTCATCCTAAATTATTGACGCTGCTGGAGCTGAATCCATTTGCTTAATCTAGATGTTTGTCGTCATTTTAATGGTCCTGTCTAGGGGCCGAATTACATAAGGGCTTTCGGGTGAGCCTTATTTTCAGGTGTGCAATGCAACTTCGCAAGTCACATGCACGTTCATGCATATTAATCCACGTAGTGTGGCCAAAAATTTGGCCAAAAAAACCTTCTGGTAGTACTACATGCTGCTTGTTTAATCAGAAAAGGGACTGAGAGTTCATTAACAATTACAAAAAGAAGCAGATCAGGTGGTTGTTATGGACACACGTAGCATCAAACGAACAATGCTGCCATCCACGGTGCTGAAGGAAACGGAACGGATCACCTGCGCTGTTTGGAAGTTCTAATTGATTAAATGAAATAAATGATCAAACACAAAACACTGACAAATTAATGCTACTCTTAAAAAAAAAACTGGAAAAATTTAATGTAACCTGAAGTGGACAATTTTTAGGGCTCCCCCCAAGGGGCAACCTCCCGTTCGAAAAAATGAAGCCTATGCAGAAGTGCCAAAAATTGCAGTTCCCCCCTCCTCCGCCA
>JBBBVU010000003.1:30063194-30124680 GCA_037177055.1 Atherinosoma microstoma
GTGTGTGTGTGTGTGTGTGTGTGTGTGTGTGTGTGTGTGTGTGTGTGTGTGTGTGTGTGTGTGTGTGTGTGAGTGTGTGAGAAGACAAAGGAAGTGTGAGATGGAGACATTTAACAATAGAGCAAACCATAGCCCTTTTGTCTTTATTATTATCTGTTTTGCTTAATAGCATTTAGGATTGCAGAGTTTGCACCTTGTGACACTCGTTGCAGCTGCAATTAAGACCAATGAATGAACGAAGGAGTCACTTTTCCATCATTTCTGTTTCATACGGTGAGTGGAGCAGAAAGCTGTTTTGGATTGTATGCGCCCCTTTCAACACACCCACTGTTTTTCATTTTCTTCATGTCTGCTGTCACAGGACACCCATTGACAGAAATGAATGGCGAAATAATGTTTCATTTTCTTCTCTGCACAGAAAAGCATCTTTCAAACATTTGCTCACAAACTGTACGTAGCAGTACAATTTTCTCTGTGATCGTGGTGGAAAAAGGTGTCGGATGGGATTCTTCACGGCTCTGAATGTGGGCTTAGTGCTGATATGTTGGGAGAGGTACAAGGTAAGGGTATGAGATATTACTAATGTTCTAGATGAAACATAAAAATAGGTAAAGAAATCTGATTTGATTTCCCTGTGTATGATCGGAGCATGAGGTACTTCATTAATGGGTAGTTACAACAACTTTTTAAGATAATAACAAAAACATGATTTATTGTGCTGATACAACAAAACAAAAAGCGTTAAGTGTATTATCAGAAAAGCTATTTAATCATCTGTTTACCTCCAGCTGGGGCCAAGTTTGCAAAAGAAAAAGAGCGCAAAGTGGATGTGCTGAAATAAAACTTTACATTGTAAAAAAGCTCATGAAAACTGTCATGATCCGTGAGTTTTGATTATTTGCTGTCCTCGTTTCCGGTTTGAGATTATCCCTGTGTTCATTCCCTGTACTAGTCTGCACCTTAGTTTCTCTTCTTGGTTGTCTTTCCGTCTCGTTTCCTGTTTTATTTAGTCGTTCATCCCCTTGTGTATCACATTCTATTTTACTTCCTGTTCTCTACACACCAGCTTCATTTGCTAATTTGTTTGACCTGTTCCTCATTTACTTTTGCACTCCTCTGTGTCATCATTTCCCAGTGTCTTCCTCGTATTCCTTGTTGTTAGGTTTTTCTAGCATCATTACTTTTGGGTTTTCCTGCCTGTGCAGCGCCTTAGTTTTCTTTACTAAACCCGTGTTCCCTACATCCACCTGTCCTACTTCCTCCACACATTATGACACACACTCCTATCATTCAAGTTGAAATGGCATGAGAAAATCAAGTCAGCTCCTTGGTTGATATGTTACATTAACCCTTACAGATCTAGTTGGATGGAACCATGGAGATATCAGTAACCTAAATACATCAAATTGACCGAGAATATTTACATTTAGTTCAGTCAACAGTTAAATTAAAGTATCTGATTTATGTGGAAATTCTATCCATTATTTCATTATCTTCACCTTCAGTTAGATTTTTCAGCGTTGCATGTAATGCTACAACCTTATTCTATCTAATAGAAGTCATATGTGCCACAGCAGGACTGGAAATGTCATCAAAATGTTTGAGACGTATTACAATAGAGAACTGAGAAAAGGAAATGAAGCAATTGCACATTTTACTGTAGAATTTCTTTGCATTGTGCTGTGCACCAATTCAGGAATTTCATGAGACTGATGAAACAACTCATCCATTTAGTGTCATTGCCCTGTTGCATGACCCCCCTATAATCTCAACTTCAGTTCATCCTGACAGTTTCTTTATGTTTTTCTGGTAAAATTCTGAATTTTATTGCTTTATTTATCACTAAAGATAACAAGTCATCCAGATGCAGCAAAACGGGTCCAAACCATAATACTCCCACCCCCATGTTTAACAGATGAGATCAGGTGATTATGCTGGAACTCAGTGAATAGAAAAATTATTTTTTCCTTGCTGCCTCACTGTGTACACTGTTCGGTTCAACACTCTACTGATGTTAGATGCATTAATATTAACATTAGTCAACAAGTGAGAAGTTATTATTTTAGTTGGAGTGAGCCTTTGAGACCCTCCTCAAACAAACAATGGTCTTGGTGGAGTCCAAACTCTTTAGAGGTCTTTTTGTTAGCTTGTCCTGGCCGATTAGCTTCACAAACCCCTTTCTGAGGACGTCAGAAATCTTTATTGTGTGATATTTCATTACATCTTCACAAACACATCTTCTGAAGTTTAGACTTTTGATAGATTCCTATTCAAACAGGGTGCTCATTCACACTTGGTTGTGCCACCTGACACCTTTTAACCAATATCTAACCTTTTTGTCACACATTTTCATCACTTATAGAGCATTTATCTCAGTTAATACATGATAAAGCATATTTTTCATATGAGACCATCATCGTCTATGTTACCAAAGAAGATGTCCCATTTTTGCTTCCACTGCCTGATGCACTGCATCCAACTTCCTGATGACCAGGAGCATTTTAAATGGCCTCCCCTTTCCTTTTGTCTACTCTAGGTAGAAAAAAAAATGCATTGCCAAGTGCATCTTAGCATTATAACATATTGCGTTTTCCAGAGTTGAGATTTGCTTGGCCGACTGAGTCCGAGACAGCTGTGAGTGAGGGCCATTCGCTGCTCTGACAGGGTTGGATATGGAGGCATTGAACTGAGGCAAGCTATTCTGTGCCCCTACTACATGTCACCATTTCTCTCTGTAATAATTTCCTGTGTGTCAATAGAAATACCAAAAAAAATAATGCTTACATATAAATTCTCATCAAGCTCTTGAGCAAAATCCCTCCAAAACCTGGAGGTCTTACAATAGAGCAGATTATGTAAGTCACTATGTAAGGATTGTATAAGAGGGACAGTGTGTGGCTTCGTGACCCTCAGTTGTCATAACATGTGAAATGTGAGAAATGATGAAAAATGAATGAGGTTTCCAAGAATTTTGTATTTTACTTATCGTGGTATTACACAGAATGTAACACAAAAGGCGCATTGTGCTGTATAATTTTAGTTTGAGGGTCACTTCTCTTCAGTCACAAAGACTGCCTTGTCAAAGTTTATTACAGGAGTCCATCGCTGTAAAACATATGACCACTTGTTGTATAGAAGTTTCCCTTCAGCTTGAATTTTAGTGAGCGCAATATTAATACTAAATGCAAAAGGAAATAAAAACTCATATAGAGGAGAGACAGAAGGAAGCACACCGGTGTATGAAGTACAGCCCCCATGATGCCATGGTAACTGGGCTGTACAAGGGGACAGCTGCAGACAGGAAGAAGGTGAAAGGTTTTCTATGCAAACTGTGGGTATTGAAATGCCTTTCACGGAGTACATTTAATTATAAAACAATTTTCTTTGCAGGAGTGTTTTATTCATGCCAAAATTATTTTTCCTTTTCATTCATTTCCCACAGGTTTTAAATACAAGTCACTGCAGGCTACCTGCGGGAGGGGATAGTATTCTACTGAAATCTCATGACCTTGGGCTGCTCACAGGAGAATTAAAAACAAAAAGGCTCTCATCTGTGCAATAAAACACCGGCAATGAAATGGACAGCTTTGCAAAAACAAGTGCGCTAACCTTTCTTACAAGGAAATTGTTTAGAGAAGCTGTGTGTGGAGATGCGTGTGTTGTAGCTCAGGCGGGACTGCACTTCATGAAATATACAAATACTGTAAATGCCACAAGCAAAGGCTGCCTTTTCAGAGACACATGGTAGGATTTCCTTTGTAATAACACTTCTTGTCTTAGGGGGGTTTGCTGCTAAAGACTGCTGTACTGACATTTGCACTGTCTGTCCTTAAAGGACAGGGATGTCTATCTTATCTTAGAGAGACAAATCACCATGGCTCACATATACTGGGTAATTGCAGCTGAGCTGCTCTCCTTGTGCACCACAGCTGTTTGCAACTGTTACAGCTGTTCTGTCGCTCATTAAACCAAATAAACTTGGGGAGTGAAAAATAATACGGGATATGATGTACGAATATTGAAATTAACCTAAGACCTGATAGTTTGGCTTGGTTTTCAGTTTTCTTCAAGGTATTTGGGGTTTTGAGGAACCAATAAATAGAATTTTAAAATATATTATAGTATATTTGTATATCATAGATATTTTATTATGTATGGCGTGTCCACGTTTGTGTACAACAGGTTCCAGTTGCACAGAATTTTCTATATTTTTGCAGACAACCTATGTGATGTCCACATATGTGGACACAAGGCTGTAGGAGGTTAATTCTGTTTGATTTTGGAAGCATGATGGATTGTTAAGAATGCATTTCACAAAAACAGCATGGTGTTCCTAAAATTTTAACCCTTAATAGTTGAAATATCTAAATAAACAGATAAGTTCAGTCAAAGTAGCACTCGAGTCCTACAACTGTCGTCTCCACCCTGGAGCTGTGGGACGTAACACCGCTGTGGTAAAAATGTGCATGCACAATTTAAATGCATGTAAATTTGTTGTCATGCTGAAGAGGCCAGCATGGACGCCACAAGAAGCCACCAAAAAGGAACAAGGTAGGTAAATGTTACAGGGCCTAACAGGAATATTTTCTTGAATAGTATATCTTAAATGAACAAACACTTGCACATTTTTTCTATAGTACAGTTTCATTTTTCAGTCTTATATTTTGAAGCGTTTGAATGGGATGCATATTGGACATCAATAAATGTGCAACATAATTACAATGTCATGTAGTGCAAAATAGCAGAGAACTTTTTAAAAGCCTGCAAACTTCCAAGATTATGGATCATGAAATTAGCCCAAACTGACCCAACATTTTTACATGAGAACTTAAGTTCATGAAAATCTGGACCAGGACTGAAAAGGCTAACTGATGCTTCATCTGTCTATGAGGCAAGGCTGATAATGATGGGGTTATAACCAAGGTTTCACAGGGATGAACACAATGTTGCATATGACCTGCTAGAAGTGAGTGAGCACTAAAGCGCACTAAATGTCAACCATAGTTGTGTTTCAGAGTTTGACTTTTACATTTCATTCAGTTGCTTTGTTACAGGAAGCAGTCACTGCTTTGACCTCTGACTGCAATCTGTTGATGCAGCGATTCTCAAACAACTTTACCTACAGTCAAGCACAAACCCAACAGATAGACTGAGCTTAACTCACCAGTTCAAATTCAGGATCAGGGTCAAGTTTATTCATATAACACATCTAAAAACAACAGAAGTCGACCAAAGTGCTGATTTACAACTGACCACAAGGTAATAAGAGATAATAAAACATAAAAAAAGTCAAATTCAATAAAGAAGAGATACAATACAGATGTCACAGATGAGACTTCAGTGGCAATAAGGCTCAGGTATCCTCCATCTTCGATCCTGGTTTTCCTTTGAGTTCTCTAACAATAAAAAAAAATAGATGAGTGTTTCTTCTTTTCCTACTTTCTGTCAGTTTCCAGACTTCCTCATATGACATTGTCTTGAGTCTCATTGGCACATCTACCATGGGGTGGTTTGTTTTTGTTTGTTTGTTTTAATTCATCTTTATTGATCTTTACCCCTTTGAGCCCTGTGCCTATTTTTAGGCCTCCCCTCAAAAATTGCATCCCCATAATGAAATGAGTATATATGTGCAACCACAAGGAATACTTTTGGAGTCATTGTAAAGGGAACACTTGTGAGATTTGTGAAGATAATCATCAGTATATGTATTACTGGGGGAGGATAAATGACAAAAAATTAAAAAATGTTTCAAGCTCGCCAAAATAAAAACCCAAACACTTTCAAGATCATCCTGATTATTGCTTTAGCATGATGCAGCTGTACCTTTAAAGCTCTATCATATCATATTATAATATGTGAACATTTAAGTTAATATTGAAGTCCTCCAAAATGGGCATTTTGGCGCCATTTGTTCTCCAGCTGGGGGATCTCTGGTTTTAAAAGCTTAAATGTATCCTTTCTGCTTTTAAGCTTTATTTATTATGGCAAAAGTTTGTTGTTATCAAGTTCTTGGCACACGATGTGATACTGTAAAGCAAAGCAGCGTGTGGCCAGGCTGTAAAACACTGTTGTGAAGTGTGTGTGATATTTCAACCTCTGTGCGCTCCAGGACAGTTTCAGGTGCTTAGTCAATGCCAGTATACTTCAAAATGAGTTAGAAACAGTCTTAAAGTTCTCACACTTTTATATTGATGCTTGAAGTTGAAAGGATTGAATATTTGCCTCTCAGTCTAAAACTGAATGAAACACAAAATGACTCCATGTACATACATTATTCTAACCGCCTGTCTTACTTGTGGAGATCAGCGGATACGGGAAATTTGGAGTTATGTGACATCTGCAACCAGGAACTTCCCGGGAAGTTCCTGGAAATTTGTGGATGGGGTTTTGTTCCAGTGCATCCACCACTAATAGGGTTTGCTTTTGCCAGTAAATCAGCGTGCACTCATGTGGTAGCATCTACATGGGTGCCAAGACATGAGGTTTTCCAGCAAAGCACTGCACTGCAAAAACAAGATCAAAGGTATTTACTTTACCTGTCTGTGGTTTTAATCTTGAGGCTGTTAGTGAAAATAAAAGTCACATTTATGAAGGGAAAATGTTTTACACTTACAACTGCATTAATTTCTAAAGTATTGCTTTCTCTTTCTGGCGCTTTTCTCCAGTCCATTCAGTCTGAGATATTTTTATAATATTGAATCAGATGGATGAGGATTTAAACATGAAGCTATGTGCCGGTGGTAGAAGACCTTTCAGATCATTTAAACTGGCTCATGTGGATATGGCCTGTTTCTGCACAACAGGGTCCATTTTGGATTTTTTTACCCTGAGGCCACAGGGATGTGTCTCTCTACATAGGATCTTGTGTCTTCTCCACCTTCTCAATAATTCAATGGAAAGAGGAGATGTCAGCTCTGGTATAATTACTGTGTGAGGGTGACAAGCTCCTCTGTCAAGGGCAAGATGGGAGCAAGCTTTACAGTGCTGGAGAGAACTAAAAGACACAGCGACAGTGTATGTGCCGCTCACACTGTCAATGACAAATGCCTCATCTACCAGGAGGTGATGAAACTGGAGGTAATATGGGTGGAGAGCTTTGTGACAACATGGTCTGTTTTTGTTTTTCAATGCCAGCAACTGTACTCCTTACAATGAATTATTAGATACAGGTGCAAGATCTCATTTTTGAATTTGAATGCGCGTCTTGAGGGGGGGGGGGGGGGGCTTTTCCTTTGCCTTCCAGTTCTCCGTGGTCAAAATGCAACACAATCCATCAGTGTTAGGCAGAGAGGTGCAGTACAGTGTGTGTGAGATCTGATTTCAGCTCTGGGCCCAGCTGAGATGACAGACTCTGTTAATTCAACACCAAGCAAACTTCAAACTTCCTGCTCAGAGAAAGCCTCAGCGTGAGAAAACCTGCCAAGATGTGACTAAAACTGTTACTGTCACTGAGACCTAGAATCCTGGCATGGGCGAAAGCTTGGCATGAGGCCCCGGCTTTAAAAAATGAGATAGACAAAGTAGGCAGCGATCATTAAAAGTCAACGTTTTGACATACTGTTACCCGTGGGTACCCCAACAAAACGCCTGGACCAGAACAGATCAACTCTGCCAGAGCGCTGACTTGGACTCACAGAGAAGGCTCCATAACTGTCACATTCATCCAGATGTAAAAGGCTGAGCTGATCCAAGATCAGCAGTGGTGATGAAACTCTTCTTATTTATCTGAAAGCTTACAGAACAGGCTATGAATCCAAGGGCAGCTCAATGATTTCATCATATCCTGCTGTATATTTATCCCTACTTTTGACAAATGTTTTAAAAGTTGAAGAAAAACAAAACAAAAAGAAATTAAATAAAATGAAGGAACTACACCACATTAATATCACTAGGCTGTAATATTTCCATTATCTATTATCTTACTATTTATTGATTTAATCTGTTTATTACATTGATGATGCAAATAATTATCTGCTGCATCCACAACAGGAGTTTTGTGCTGTCATCCATGTTAACTGTTGACATTCAAGCATCAAATCCAGATTTCTCGAATTAGAACGTTTCCACCTGTGAAACAGATGTAAAAAATGCATTAATTAAATATGTCAGCATGTCTAACTAGCACATAAAACATGGAAGGTCAATGGGGTTGTCATTAGTTCTGCAAAACTGTATCTGCTCACAAACTAAAGGGCAAATTAGATTTTTGACCTAATTATAAAGTCACAAAAAGTCAGAAAACAGTTTATGTAGGTACAGACCTGAATCTATCCATTTAACTGACCGATATACCACATGAAACATCAGTTTCAAAACAAGTGAGGCTGGAGCTCTAACCATCAGCCAATCTGCTCTGTGGAGGAGATAAATGCTGCTGCAAAGCTTTTGCTGACTTCAATTTGGCTCATTTATTCTACATTTCTGGTGATGTGTTGCTGCTGAACAACAGACGAGGACGCCAAGCAGATGTGTTTGCATTACTATGTGTGGCGTGCATTTGTATTCAGCCCCCCATGAGTCAATAGTTTGTAGAACCAGGTTTCCCTGCAGTTACAGCTGCAAGTATTTTGGGGTACATCTCCACCAGCTTTGCACATATAGGACTGAAATTTTTGACCCATTCTTCTTTGTAAAATAGCTCAATCTCAATCAGACTGGATGGAAATCCAGACAGCAGACATGTTTGGGCTACTTGTGACATAAGGTCACTAAAACATTCATCCTGCAGGCTTCACTGACTAAGAAATGTTTTCTTCACCAAAGCTGAACTTCACCCTCTGGGGATTTTAATGCCTGTGGAAAATTCCATAGCAATAAATCCAATATTGTAATCAGGTAGTATAAAATATTTATAACCATATTGTTTGATTTAGATCGTTTACATTTTTCTAAGCCCACAATCAAAACACCTTTTGGAATAAGGATGTCAACAGGAACTGGCTCAAAGTGAAACCACATTGTTGTTGCATATGGTAGAACTATTTCAACAGAATGGAAGAGCATGGAATTTATTAGTGAATAGGAGAGATTGTGGAGATGATAAAACCAAGGGCCCCTGGGCACAGAAATGGAAAAAGACCCCACTTGTCAAACTGAAGAGTGTGACACCCACACCGAAGAGAGATCAAATAACCACATTTAGTTATTATATGTCACATTTTGTCATCCCGTGTGTCTTTGAGGTAATTTTGCGTTTCTACATGATTGCTTTTTGTGTCATATTTCTCATTTTTCCTCCACTAAGGTAAGAGATGAGGTGGAAGTATGCAGTGGTAATTGCCATTTGTTTGTCTCTTATGCTAAGAAATACCAAGCTGAATGTCATAAAGCATGGTGGGGAGTCAAAGCATTGGCAAATGAAGAGCCCATTTAGTTTTAGTGTCAACACAAATCCCTTTTGTTAAAATTGTGAAATACAGCATTGGTCTTTGTGAAGGATGTGTTTTCTGAACACTCCTGTTTCTTTTTGTGGTGGTTTGCATTTAATTATGGTCATTTTTCATCTATTCGCAGCCATAATGTGTCCTTTTGAGGTCATTTTTTTGTTACATTTGGTTTATTTTATATCATTGTGTGGCATTTCTGTCCTTTCATCCTCATTCTGTGTTTAATTTAAGTTGTTTTGTATCTATGTCATTTTTGTGCGTTTCGAGCTTTATATATTGTTATTCCAAGCCCACACATCTAGCTTCTTAAAAGGATCTAAGCTTGTAAAGGACATCTACAAAAACGCAGCTATGAGTTGCACAACCACAGCTTCAAAGCACCCTTTTCCTTCTCTTTTCCAGTCTGTCCTCGTTGTCCTCTATATCTTTCTTAATATGTAAAGAACAGGCGAGAAAAAAAGTGTCTGAAGTAATGTAATTTTTGATCATAGTAGAATTTGTCATGTTTAATCAAAAGGAGTGTTTGCCAGTCTCCCTGCCATGTACACCCCAAGGCACGCACATCAGAAGCTAGGAGAGAAAGGCCACATTAGGTGTTTGATGGCAGCTGAGAGACGACACAAAGAGGCTGTTTTGTAACTAATTAGGTTCAGTTCGCCTCACCTAGATTTTAATTATGATCGGGTACACAATATAAATAGGTACCTTCGTTCAGGCTCTCAGAAGAAGCTGGACAGGGGAGGGAGGAAGAGATTCACTAACTAGCTTAGCATAAAGTAACTTACTGTTTGACTGATTTCACAACTGCTGGAAAAATGAATAGGGTGCTTCAGGTGAAATGCCTTACAAAGAAAGCTTCCTGGTACACCGCACCTCTAATCATGTTGCTCCATTCATTCAATATCAAAGCCTTTCTTGTTCTTTACACCAGTTGCAGAACTGCTACTGATTGACTCTGAATGGCTACGAGTTACAGCGGATGTGTTTTACACTCCACTTCTGAGGTATTGGGGAAGTTACAGGACACTTTTTGCTCATTCATTTAATTCTTAATGAGTTTAATCAAAATGAAGATCCCTTATCATTATCATCAACGCAAGTTTCCTGTATTTTCCTGGTCAGACTCGTTCATAATTACGGGAATCTGTCTTAATGTCGTTCATTCATTCTGAACAAAACTGTTCATTTTCTGATTTGTGAGCAGCTGAAATTGTTGCAGGAGCAGCTGCAAATTATTATCTTACTAGTCTTTTTCTATGCCTCGCTCTGACAGATTGCAGCCCAGAGAAAAACAAGGAGCAGAAGAGGAGCTCCAGCACAGACAGGTGATTCACGTCTAATGGATGTTAATGCGGCAAACACGACGGAGGATATTCCCACTGGTGCACACTTACAGCTAATTGATAACTGAGGTTTATGAAAAGATGCACACTAAATCATAGCCAATGAGCCTGCCTATAAGGTTGTAGCAGTTTAAGGAAAAGGTCCCCAGGGTCTCTTAAAGTTTTCCACAACTGAAATATATTCTGAATGAATAATTAAGCTGGAAATAATCTGAACTCATTCGACTTTATTTAAGATATTCCCATTTTAAATGGGCAGCATTATGTATAATGTTGCAAGACATATTACTGTCCTTCAACCTCCACCAACTCCAGATTACTCAATCCTCTTATGACACTTGATATCTTCATATGTTTCTCTTTGATTAGTATCTTTCCTAATGAGTCCTGGGTACTGTACATGCTTAGATATGAGTCTGCATTTACTTAAATATTCAACACCAATTATCTGCTGCGTGTTGCTCATAAAATGTGAATCTTTTTACCACTGTCTTATGCAATTCAGGAGAGATTAACTAAAAGCTTTTGAGAATATCAAATATATTTTTTGGACAGTAATTTTGGGGATTGTAATTGCATTTTCCAGTGCAGCCGTCAATCACTCTGTTTTGTCCACTTATTATTCACAAACAGCCCAATTACCAGAGGAAGATGCTGAGAATTTTCAAATGCTTTGAAATGACAGATGTGTATAATCTTAATGTCTCTCAGCTATGCCTATGTGTCATCACTGATGTTTCTCATGCGAAAGAGCCTCCCGACACATCGCATGCCGACTCTTTGGGAGAAACATGCAGCGTTCAAATGCTGTATTATTCATCAAACCATCATCTTTTCCTCACGTTAACCTGCTAGTTTTGATGTTGATGTTTAGCTAACTGGTTTTTTAGTCTTCATTAACCAATAGTTAATAAATAAAAATAAATAACAAAGCAATGGTCTCTATTTGGCTGATCATAAGCCTGGCTACCACTCCAACCTGCAGTTATGGGCTTGTTTAGTGTCTATAACTTTGGGTTTCATAGTCAGATACTTTTGTCCATTTTATTTAAAATGTCCTTTAAAACACAACTTCTTTATGTTATTTTGGCTTATCTGTGCTTACTAATGTGTAGTTTAAATGTGAAAACCACCCAATAACTGCACCAAGAACATGCTATAGTATTTTGGACAAAGGTTATCACATTTTACTCTTTCATTCAGCTAAACACGGTTCTTCCATCATTTTCCTCTTCAAGCTTTTTATCATGGTGCCAAAAGAAATACCCCCCCCCCATCAAGGTTTTAAAACATCCTGTAACAACGTCTCTCTGTCCTCTTCTAGTTTTTGTGTGTGCAGATGGCACGGCTCCATAAAAGCTGAGGATCCTGTGAGCTGAAATGGGATTAATGCGACTATACAAACAGATCAGACGAGTTTGGCCACATGATATCCTGCAACCCTGCCACCCAGCAGTCAGCCATCTTGTTGTTAGCCAATTAATGGTTGATCACCTGTTTAGCTAGAGCTGCATCACCTCAGGTTACAAGGCCACCGAACCTGCTCTGCACCCGCTGGCTCAAATCAGATTAGTTTCAACTAATTGGTGCAGATCGGATGTGTGTTTTTTCTTCTTTTTTTGGGGGGGCTTTTAAGGAAGAAGGATCTGGTTTCATGAGCACTAAATGAGATGACATCAGCTGCTGAAGAACAAACAGATTGTCGTTTTTGTTGTGTGTTTCTGTATCCTTTGTCAGGAATGACTGGAAAGTCAAGGTACTGTCAGCATGTTGTGTTTTTGTAACAGTATCTGTGAATGGATCTCTTCGTTTCCTTGTGTTTTGTGCATGACGTCACGCAGAAGTAATGCACGGATCCCTTCTTATTCATGCGTTTGCTCAGAATTGTATGTATGTGAGTTTGAATTATTCCAGGTTAGTATATTCTCTGTGTGCTTTTTCTCAAAGATAACTGGGACTCTTTCTACTTCCCAATCAGTCAGTTCCTGTATCTCTCTACTCACTTAAAATGTTTGTTCTTCCTGCCAACGCAGGCCCATTAATAGTGCATGAATTTAAAAAAAAAAGGAGAAGCAAATAGAAAGCAAAACAGCAGCAATGCATGAATTTGTTTAATATTCTCCGTGCTTTCAGCACAAGCTGCTCAGCTTGTGCATTACCCAGTGAAATCATGACAGCTAAGATTAATCTGGCTCATTAAAAAAAGCATCACCGAGCACTGTACACAAAACAACTTTTGGTTGTAGATCGTAGGTAAGTGTGTTAAAAGGGAGAAGCTGTATCTTTATTTGAACTGTTTTATAATACAAGTATTACTTAACACATTACTTTATTGTAAATAAAGGAAGTAACTATTCCGATTGCATGCGGTTTCTGATCCTGGTTTGCACGAAGTTAAAATTGAACTTCCTATTTCATGAACCTTAAGTTAACTTGAAGAGTTGTAAAAGTATTTTTCTGTTTAAGAATATGTTTTAAAAGATTAAAAATGAGTTCTTATGTACTGGATGACAGGGAATAGATGAATGGTATTTTCTTTCTTGTATGTATGTGGTATTGGTGTAATTTTTGGTACCTAATGGAAAAGGATGAATAGAACGGGGCAGGTGTTATAAGTTTATCTTCTTCCTGCTCTTTTTCATTTGTGGTGTACAAGAAAAAAATGAACCAGAAGATCTTAAATGCACCTTTGTAAACCATGAATGGAATAAACAAAATCAAATCAAAATGAGAATTACATGAGAACCAGGCCTGAAGTGAACTGGATGGACTCACGCCACAGTAACTCAAAGTGTTAGTGTTTAACTGTGAGGGGGGGGGGGGGGCGGCTCTGTCCAGAGGCCTTTCATGTGCTAAGTGAGGCTAATCTTTTTTGTATTACTATTGACCAAACCAATCATTTCCTAAAGGCAGACAGTGAGCTTTTAAAAACGACTGAGAGCCGGGAGGAAGGATGGACTCAGGGGAAATATTCTGCCCAGTGCTAAAATTTAGCTGCTCCTTTATTCACCTAACACACACACAAATGCCCTTATCATTCTTCATCAAAAATTCACATTCAGCCTTTGAAACACACACACACACACACACACACACTTATACAAACTTGGCACATGAGGCCAGGTGGTGTGGTTAGTGCCAGATCTTGCTTTCTGCTCTCCTGAGTGCAATCGGTAACCTGAGCTGCCTGTTTGAATGACTCAGTTATCCCAAAAGCTTCCTCGCTGCAGAGACATAATGGAACGGTGCCCTAAACACACTTACTTTAAAGCCCTCATATTCTCTGACTGTGTAATGAGTATCAAAATTCAGCTTTGTGGAGCCCAGAATATGACCATTAACAAGTTTATGGCTTTGCAGGGGGTCTACTAGAACAGCTTTACATGCTGTAATTTAAATAAATAATTTATACATTCCTGCAGCGCCCTTTCACCTTCTCACAGAAATGCTTTATTTTAGCTCTTATCTCTTTAAGGGCCGCCGCCTTGCTAAAGTTCTGCATGCTCTGATTGGTCCTCAGACTGTTCGGTGGGGTCTGAGGCAGCAGCTTTGTATATTTGTCATGGTGTTTCAATCTAATCACAAAGCAGGAAACTTTCAAACATATTTCATGGCAATGGGAGTAGTTAAAGGAAGAACTCATCCATTTAACTTCAGTTGTTTTTCTGTGGAGTTTGAATAACGTCCCTCAATTTGGACTTTGCTTTGTAACTTTTCTGATCTTTTATTCGCACAAAAGTGATAAAATGATAAAATGACTCCTTTAAAGTAATTATGCAGGTTGTCATCATAATCCCACTCAGTGTTCTTGGTGTAAGCCAGTCTGTGTGAATGTGTCATCTGATGAGATACAACACCATATTTAATTAAAGGTTTGCATTATTTGGTGACATTCACACCCAACCCGAGCATTTTCTAATCCACTCACTCTTCACTGTAAATCTCTCTGCGGATTTTCAGTCTCTTGTACTAAATGAAGTTGAATTATACATGCCAATTTAGTCCGTAAGACTTAGTTATGCCGTAAATATTTGTTGTCATACCAACACCATTGCTATCACTGATGTTTATCCCAAGACAAATATATTCTAATATTTTTACTTTATTGATAGTTGCTAAAGTGCTTCCTGAAGTTGTTTGAAGAAGGTTTTTGTTTGTTCATCCACCGCGGCAAAAACGGAGGTTAAAATAGTTTACTGTCATTTTTATGTTCATGTTCGAGTCTTTTAGCAAGATAACCCAAAACTACTGAGTTCAATGCCATGAGATGAGGTGGAGAGTTGGAGCATTGGTAACGTAAAAAATAAATAGATAAATAAAGAGGAAAAACAAGCTTTTAAAAAAATATTTTTTGTCGATCTGGACTACTTTCATTAATATGTGGAAACAGCCTTGGTCTTGGTGATGGACTCTCTGACTGCTTTTATTAGTAGATGTTTGGCATCATTTTTAGAGAAACAATGGTGACAGACCTTTGTCTATAATCAATTAATCATTTATCAGCATATAATTGCAAATCAGTTATCCTAGTGCTAAAGCCGCCTGTCTAATAGGTTTCCCTGCTCCAACACACCTGATTCAGATGGAATGAATCCAATAGCTTGTTGTCATGTTCTGCATAATGACCCACTAATTTCATTCAGGTGTATTGAAGAGGGGAAACGTTAAAAACCTGCTGGACAGTGGCCCTGGAAGACCATAGTTTGAGATCCCTGCAGAGTTGCCCACCAAACAGCTCTATATTATGGAGGCACAGACTTCAAAAGACCTCTGGAGGTGTCCTCTGATCCTCTAAGTCCTGTAAATTGTGTGATTGAAGGACTCTGTGGATCAGAAATGTTTGTCTAGCGGATGTTTGATTGGACTGATATCAGGAAAATGTAAAGGCCACATCAACAGGGCCCATTATCCTGCTGAAATACGCTACCGCCATCAAGAAGCACAGTTGTCATGAAGAGGTGCACGTGGTGTGCAGTGATGTTTAGGTATATGTCAGTGTGACATTAGGATGCAACAAGTCCTAAGGCTGTCCAGCATTTCACTGGCCTGGCACCACAGTGCCACTATTAGCCCACAGTGAATCTTGCTGCCATCGCATCTCAACATGTAAATGTACTGGGGGCTTCTGCTCCGCATGAAGCAATTGAGTTGATGGTAAACATTATTCATCAGAGTATGAAATCTTGCTTCCTTTGCCCTGAGTTCAGCTCATGTACCCATTGACCTCTTATATCATAGAGCTTCAACAATTTGTGCTACAGTTGTTTTTCTGTGTGGGATCCAACTTCATAGCTTTGGTCTCTCAACTTATAGCAGTTCATTTGGACTTCACAGGTTGTCATTTTTTATACAACCCCCCAAAAGTTGGGATGTTGTGTAAAATGTAAATAAAAACCAAATGCAAACCTCATTCACCCAAACTTGTGGTTTTGCTGAAATCTGCAAGGGCTTCCCTGAAAGAGACATTGTCTGGATGGGAGCAGATGTTGCTCTAAACGCTCCATGTACTTTTCAGCATTGATGGAGCTTCACAGATGTGGAAGCTACCCACGCCATAGGAACCAATGCAACCCCCATACCATCAGAGATTCATTTTGGACTGTTCACTGATATCAAGCTGGATGGTATCTCCCCTCTTTAGTCCACAGGACTCTGGACCAGAGAAGACAATGCTATTCTGGATTGTGTTTACATATGGCTTCTTCATTGCATGATAGAGCTTTAACCTGCATTTGTGGATTGCATGGTGAACTCATGCTGAGCCCATGCAGTGATTTCTAGTACAAAATCATGCCTGTTTTTAATGCAATGACATTAAAAAAAAGGCATGACCTTTGGCCTTCTCTTATGCACACAGAGATTCCTCCTGATTCGCTGAATCTTTTGACGATATCACACACTATAGAAGGTGCGATCTTTTCAGTCTTCAAAATTTTGCATTGAGGAGGATTTTTCTAAAGTTCTTCCACAATTTTTAGGTGCAGTTTGCCGCAGATTGATGAATCTCTGCTCGTCTTTACATCTGAGAGGCTCTGTTTCTCTGAATTGTTCCTTTTATATCGAACAATTTTACCGACCTGTTGCCAAATAACCTACTTAGTAGTCAAATCTTTTTGATTTGTGCCAACTATTTTTCCAACCTTTTGTGAGCTGATATTTTCCATGAAATGGTCAAATATGTCCATTTTTGACATCTGGTACATTGTTCATCTTCTATTTGGAATAAAACACGAGTTCATGAGATGTGCAAATCATTGCATTTCAGAGTCCCCATTTTTTGGGGGGGGAATTGTGCCTCCTTTAGTAACCACTGCATTATTTGAACAACCCATTGACCGTAGCCAACACAATAGTGTCTTTGTCAAAGTGGCTAAAGATCCATGAGCTTTCCCATTTTCTAATTTCCAATACATCAATCTCAAGAACTGACTGTTTGCTTGCTGTCTAATGTATCACTCCCATGGACATGTGCCTTTATAATGAGAAACTGAGCGTTATTCACCTCACCTTTCAGGGGTGGGAATGCTGTGGCTTTTCATAGCAACAGTCTGATAAGTTCTGTTATATATATGAAGCATGACACCAATGATTACAGCAGAATATAATGTCAAAACCTTCAATTTGTTTCATTTAGGAGGACTTCATCTGTGTTGTAATTTACTTAATAATTTGTAAAATCTAAATAGAAGTTGCAACTACTTTACTGTGGTGAACATTTAAAATACAACAATGAATCAAAATAACCAATCATAGTTAAATAAGTCAGGGTACATTGTTTATCAGTATGTTAGAGTGGAAACTTTCAACTTCTATCAATCTCCTTATGCTGTGAAGCCCTCTATGGGTGAGGTGAAGTACTGCAGCGGGAGGACACCTCCTCCCTCCTCCTCCTCCTCCTCCCTCCCGGAGCCGGAGCTGCATTCCTCTCCCCTCCACTCCATTCACACGCAGGGAGCCGTCGGAGAGAGAGCACTGCCACTCCGTGACCAGCGTGGAAATGTGCCCAAGTTTTGGAATTTAAAACCATGGCGGGGATATCTACCCTAAGGATCACTTGAATCTGTAAGTACAGTGAGAACTCTGGCGCGAGGCTCCTCTCGCGTGGAATGAGCAGGTTTTGGTGGAAAATAACGGTTATTATTATTTTTCCCCCCCTTCGTCCATTGGTCCGTGTGGTGAGTTTTGCCGTGGTATTCCCTTCCACGACACGGCTCCTCGGCTTTCGGAGAAGGGTTTATCTATGACTTGGAAGAGCTTGACGGCCCGGCCAAAAGCTAGCAGGGAATAATTCGTGGAGAGGACGTGTGAAGAAGCACTAATATCCACTTATTTAAGTGTGGGCTGGTGCGTGGAGGCTTGCGTGTGGAGCGCTGTGTTGAATGTGCGCCCCGGTGTGACCAGCAGTCGGATCGATCCCCTCAACAAAAAACAACAAAACTGTTAAACTGCAGATATATGAGGGCAGCGCGCGATGCTTGAGCAAACTAACTTAATTAATACAATAAGAACATTTTCTTTTAATTAGCACGCGCTAAACACCTGGTGCTGAAAACTAGAACGGTTGTTGTTTCCCCAGGTGCAACTGCTGTTTTGGTGCAGTGAGAGTTATTGCTTGGTTAGTGTACGTCGGCTGCAGAAAAATTGGACTTTTTTTCTTTACTTGTACACAAGAAAACAAACCTCCAGAATCGGCGTTTTGGTGGCACGGACTAGCTAGCTGTCTTATCTGGCTCGAGGTGCGTAAAGCTTGTTGCGTTGCCTGAGAGGAGGAATGCCATCACCACCACCACTACCATACATAATTACAGGTATTCAAGGGGGCTGACACTCAACTGTCGCCTGGATAAATAGTCCGGGGAGACAGGAGGAGAGGCTTCCGGACTGCTTGTTTCTTCGGTTTATTTAGTCACATTTTAATATATCCTGCCCAGTCTTTCTTTAAAAGGACCTGAGGGAGGAGTTGGGTTAGATTTCTGCAGAGCGGGTTACGCGGTGCTTGCTAAAAAAAAAAATAAAAAAAAAAATCGATTTCTCTATTAGCTTTGAAATAATTAGAAATGGTGTTGGTGTGATGTGAAAAGAGCGTTAAGCAGCTAACGAATGAGAGGCAATTTGTAAGCTTTGTTATTCGACAGCAATTGAATTCCCCCTTTTGAGCAGGGATGGAGTGGTGAGGGCTGTCCGTGGGTGTGTTGAGTGCGCATTGGTTGTCAGCTATTGAAAATGCTCTCATTGCTCTATCGGATTCTCCTCAGTTCTATTTTTTAATCAAATCCTGGTTAACTAAATTAGTCTACCCACCCCGACCTCGCATGCTGCGTGAATTCATTTGGAGCCCATTTTAACCATGTATTCATGAATCATATTAGATCAACCAAGGCTTAGACATAATTTTAACCTTCTTTGGGGGGGGGGGGAGATAGGAGGGAAAGTAGGGCCTGACTTGAGTCTATAAAAATCTCTGCAGTTGTCCTTAAATATTGATGTAGTACTCTTGCAGTTTATCAGCTCATATTAAAGAGTGGCAGTGATTTTTCCTGCATTGTGGCATCGCTTGAACATCTCTCTGTCAGACATGGGTGTTATGTGATTTAATTTGTTGATTCTTTATTGGATTTCTAGTTTGCATCACATTAGACAAGCAGCAGCTACTTACTGACAGTTAAATGAAATGGCCAGCTTTCAAATGTAAATGATGTGGGATCTGAAGCACGATGCCAGTGTTTGTTTAAGAGGAGGTGCCCAGCTGCAAGGATAGTGACATTTTTACTAACCGCAGCACAAAAGTGGAGCAAACAAATAGAAGAGTTTTGGTTTTGACAACAAGGAGAGGCAGTGATGTTAGCAACCATAATGATCACAGCTTAGTGCAATTACTTGAATATTCACTTCTTCTTGTTTTTTTTTAATTTTAGTTTAGCTGGACCATGTGTTAAAATGAAAACATGTTTAATATTGTTTTCTTGAAAGAACCATATAGTAATTATCAGCTTGTAATGGGATCATAAAGATATGTGCACATGTTGAGGCATGTCCAAGCAACTAAGCTCCTCTAACCTGAATTTGATGGTTTGCAACCAGTCCGAGTGTGTCTCATATAATCTCTGAGACTCTCTGTTAAATGATTGTCCTTATGTAGTTTTAAAAAAGTTCCCACTTTAATGCATATTTTCATAAAAGAAAAAACATTTTTTTGTTATGCATAGATGTCACCTTGTATGGCATTTTTAACATAAAAGCCGACAACCCAGCCAGAAAATTACAAGCAATTTGCCTCATTCATCCCTAATTATGATACAGATCTGCCTCCACAATGGACCAGCGGTGTCATGAATTTCCAGAGTTTGCACTGTCCGGTCTGCTTGCTGCTGTAAAGGGTAAATCAGTGATGTCCAAACTTTGGAATTTGAGCTGACATGTGCACTTTGCACCCCTCTGGCCCTGCCTTTGTGTGGCTGTCCCCACGTCGCATTCCTCCGGACCTTTGAGTCGGCAGCATATTTAAGGTCTTATTAGACTGGAGTTGGAAAACAAAGCAAGAGGGGCCGTGTTGAAGTGAGAACTTAATTCCACATGGCACACTTAAGGACTGGTCATAAATATTGTGTCTGAGTGCGTGTATTGATGAGGGATTTTAGAAAAGGGGATTAAAAATTAGGATTTAAATTTAATTCTCGCAGGACGTCTTTTGCTTCAGTGGAAAAACTAGAGATTTATTTCGGTGCATAACAGTAGTCTACTGGGTGTGCTGTGCTGTGTTTGGGGAATTACACGTGGCAGACCAGTATATGGATGGACTGTCCTCTCATTCGCAGTCTATAGTGTCTGTGTTTATTGCTACATTGCAAGATCCAGCTCATTTTCCAGTGTTTCTTTCTGTTTGACATTTCCAACCAGTGTGACAACCTCATCTTTAGGCATTTCCTCTTCTCGTCTTCTCTCGCCCTCTCTGTCGCTCTTCCTGCCTCTAGACTCATGCTGCCAATCAAGCTCCTTTTCCTCCTTCGTGCTCCCTTCCCTTCCTTACTCTCACAAGCCCAAGTCCATGTCTAACTCTCCCAGTTTCTCCTATTTTTTCCCACCCTTCTCCCTATTCTCCATTCCTTTCCTACACTGTCAAGGTGCATGGTGGTTCTCATCCTCTCTAGAGACGAAGGCACGTAAATGTAAGGTCTACCTCCGTCTTCCTCTTATTCTCTCTCCAGACTTCTTGGCTGCTGTAATATCCTCCCTATCCAGCTAACATCCAGTTCTCCAGTATGTTTCTTCATAGTTTGCCATTGCTGCTCCTTGGCTTCGTGCTTATTGTAGAATAATTTATCACGGTGAAAGAGGATCCCCTCTCAAACCAATACAGTGGTTATGTCAGAGACAGTTGGTATATCATAGTCTTTGCTCTTTCCTCCATGTGTGAGAGCTCTCTTGGCTCACTGCTGGTGTAACACGATATATGTTTTCATATCATAGCCGGTGAAGATAGGTTGTTTTTATTACATAAGTTTTCATTTGTGTCAGTCATCCTAAAGAGGTTAGCTGGAGTGGCGTGTTGCCGATGCTCAGCCTCAGATGTGTCACTTTGACTGTTTATGTCTAGCTTTCTTAAAAATGCTTACATCTGAGTTTCCTCTCTTTTGAACTTTTCTCTCTTCCTTAGTTCTGACACATCCTCTCCTGTTTTTCCATTGTGTCACCTATCCATCTCTCTCAGAGACTTACCCCCATCCTGTTTCTCTCTGAGTATTTCACTCGGCCTCTCTCTGGGGTTTGCGTGGTGCCCCGAGGCGAGGAGCCACACAGCAGCAGCAATATTAAAACGTACTAAAGAGGGACCAGCAGCAGGGCATGTACCCCACATGCACCCACACACACATTCCCCCACATCTCTCATGGTACTAACGCCTATCCTGCCGCCACCCTTAATATAAAATAAACTCACTTGCCAATACCTGGCGGGCCTGTCTTGACTGACTGCTCAAATTGGAATGACCTCCATTTGGCCCAAATAAGAAGCTGGGATTGGGAGTCAGTGGGCGGTGTTGAACCGCAAAGTGCCGCTGCATTACCAATCATTTCAAGAGATGAATTTGCAGGTGAGCCAGCAGCATAAACCCTCATCAGTGCCAATCAGGGGCAAATTTAAAGGTAGACAGAGCTATCTACAGGCTTCATCGCTTAAAAAAAAAAAAAAAAAAAAAAAGGGAGCTGCGTTCAGGGCTGACAGCTTTATTTTGGTCCCTGGAAACTGCCTGAATTAGAGAGCTTGCAAGATGTGAATGCCAGTGTGGAGAATTTGACATGAAAGCTCAGTCTGTATTGTTTGATGCCATGACCTCTATTTTTTTCTTCTTGCTTTTCTTGTTGCATCCTTTACTTCAGTTGTATCCAGATTGATTTGACCAGAGCAGTGGCAGAGAAGAAATTTCTGCAGCCAGGAAATGGCTCTTTTCTTTCTTTGAGGAAAGCAGCCTTAGTTTCTCTGTCTCTGTCGTGCTCATCCAAGTGAACTGTCTGTTATGTATAATTAATTTTCTCCTCTCTCCCGGTTTATTTTTATCGCCCACTTTTAACAGTTTTCTTCAAAGGACCCCTCCCCCGCTTCCGTCCTCCTTAGTGCCTGCTGAAAGTGACAGCTGCTCGGGTATGGGAGATGCTTTTTGAAGCAGGCACTAAAAAGGCCACTCACGCAAGACGACTTGGAAGAGAAAAATCTCTGCCAGTGTGACAGTATCAAAAACATGCCTGCTAATCTGGCTGCAAATTGAAAATAAGTTTTACTGTAGTCTGCGCTGCCTGTTGGGGATCAGAATGTACACGCTTGCGTTGCTGATAGGTTTGCTTTAAATGTAAAGCAGAGTGATGAGACTGGCTTGGGGGCGGGGGTGCATGGGAATTTTCTTGTCTGTATTTTTCTGATTGTTGTTCTTATTGAGTAGAGCACCGCATTGAATTTATTTTCTCCTAAAGACAAATTGACAGTCTCTCATTTCATTTGTGGAATGGGCTCTCATCCAAACCAAAGGAACATAGCCATTGGTTGTGTTTGACCCTCAGCCTGTCACTGCTTGGATTGAGTTACAATCATCCTTAAGATTCTGTCGGAAGATCCGGTTCCTCTTCTGACCCACTGGCCTTGTGTAGAAATCCCACCGCCGCTTCAGCTAGTGGGCACAACCTCAGCATCTGTGGTTTCCTCCCTGGCATGCTAATACTCTTGTCAGCATTCTGTCCATCTCCCTTCAGACACTGACTCAGACAGGCAGCCTGGGTCCCCGATTTGCGTGGACATGAAAAATGCCCTCTCTTGTTGAGTTTGCACTTGTGAAGAAGAGCCCGGGTCTGCTATCGATCAGGAAGCCACAGTTCCTTCCTGTAACAGAAGACAACACTTTAACTTGTTTTCTGCATTGTTCATTAATATTATTGCTGCGGTGGGCCTCTGACAGGATGTATAGTTCTTAATCCCCCCCCCCACGTTTGTTCTTGTACAATTTCATTTCTTTTTTTTCAAATTTCTTTTTGGTGTTGGTCTTCCAAAATCATAATTGAGGTCCATCTATGCTCTACGCTAAAGCCTTTTGTCAGTCTTCCTCATTAGGGTTGGGCATTGAGCATTGTTGGAAACCGGGACTAACTTTCCGATTCCTAGTTTCGATACCAGTACTTCGGTTCAAATCCGGTAAGCAAAACAATAAAATAGGTCTTATGCCAACATTGATGCAGCTAACAAGTTATACTTGACCTGAAACGGTGGGTCAACTCAACTCAAATGTAAATACCCAGTTCATGTCACCTTTTTTCATAGACAATCGACCTGATGTAATATTTATATTCAAGTTAATAAATTTGATATTTAAATTTGAAAACAGCCCTGTGAGAAATTCATAGTAAAGTTAAAAAAGGGTAAAACATGAATGAAATCAAAATTCATGGACTATTTCATCCAGAAAGACCTCTGGTTAGCTTGCTCATCTAAAACGTAAACTTTTTTGACCCCGGCTTGTAAAATAATCGGAATCGAGAATCGTTAGGAACCGGAAGCGAAATGAGGAATCGGAACCGGAATCGGAATCAATCAAATTCAAACGATGCCCAACCCTATTCTGCATCCTTTACATGCATATTTTGGTCTGTTTTTGGATGCGTACCCCAACACAGCAAACAGGGAAGTACCACTGGACACTGTAGGGGGAGTGTTGAGCTGTAAAGCTGCTAAACAACTAACAAAGGGAAAAAAGAATAAACCAAAATGTATTTGATGACTGCACAGACCACCACCGTCTACTGTGCTGCCCCCTCTCATGTTTCTTTCTGAAAATCTACATTATCATGATCTCCTCCATCGTCACCTTGTTTGCTGTTATCTGAAACATACGTCGGATCTTAGAGGTGAATTCTGAACTCCGCCCTGCCCTCTGGTGGACGTATTGTCTAACAACCATGTCAACGTAAAGGACACATGGAAATATGATGGGCAGTGACGAATGAAACAATCTGTTTTTCTTGTAACTTCATCGGTCATAGCAAGTTAGAATCAAGAACTAATGAACAGTAACACATCCATTCGCTTTACCTTGAATTCACTGGCAGCAGGTTTATAACATACTTAAGTTGCAATGCTTTTTTTCTTTTGATTAAGAAATGAAAACCTGGTTGGTGCGATATTCAGTGCAAGTCCTTTTTCAAAACTTATAAGGTATGTTGTGAAGTTTTGTGAAGAGGTGTCAAATATCTAGTTGCTCTTTTTTCAAGTCTCTTTAATCCGTTAATGACATAGC
Organism: Atherinosoma microstoma; assembly: GCA_037177055.1. Lineage (NCBI taxonomy): Eukaryota > Metazoa > Chordata > Actinopteri > Atheriniformes > Atherinidae > Atherinosoma > Atherinosoma microstoma. The sequence goes on from JBBBVU010000003.1 coordinate 30,087,699, forward strand.
AAGATGAAAATTATTCTCTTGATGTAGTGGCTAAAGTATTACAGTGCAATCTTTAATTTATCCATATTAGGAAAAAATATTTATGTAATTCAGACTTTCAAGTATACTCAATGTTTTCCTTTTCTTTTGCAGAGACCAACTTTAGCTCGTTAGATGAATTACATTGCTGAAGGGACGGTGTTTGGACCGGCCTGTCACTAACACTGGCAGGGATGGTGTGTTTCTGATGCTCAGATAGTCTAAATTTGGATGAGGGAGCCTACTGGTTGTTTACTGTGCTCACTAGAGTCTGTCTGCATCTTCAGGCATGTTTGGCTTGTTAATGAGAACCACTGTGTGAGAGATGAGGCAGCGTGCTGTGGGTGTGTGCCTGTGCATGTATTTGCATTGAGATAAGCAGTGCATCGTCCGTGTGCGTTCCTTGATGTGCACACTGGGTTTGTGCAAGTGCAGTGGCTCCTCGAGAAAGTATGTAACACTTTCCACCTTGGTAGATGAATCAGGGAAGAGCTTGCATAAGCACATAAGCATTATTGTAGTGATAAATGTTAATGATGCCGCAACTCTTAATTGCTCACTTCTTTTTTTCATCCTTTTCAGTCTCAATGTCTCCCACTTCTTCACTCCACCTTGCATCCATCTCCCACTCTTGCATACACACACACTCTCCTGGTTCCTGATGTGTTTACCAAAGGGAATCTTAAATAATTCAGACGGTTCGTACTCCCTAGCCCTGTAAATAAGACTAATAGAAGGCAGGTTTCTGAAGAGAGCCACTTGCTCAGGGAAAGCATGGCTCTGGGCTAACCCATAAATCAGCTAACTGCCTGTCTGGCCCCTCAACTATGGCTGTGTTGTGGACTACAAAGCAGTAACCTCCATGTTAGCGGAAGGAAGGGCGATTTACTCCAGAGAGGTCAGCAGTTTGGTGGCGTTACCCCTGAGGCAGTGATAGGCATTGGGAAATTATGTGCAAACCCCTGTAAGACACTCTTTCTGTAGTCTTTTAGTTGTGTTTGGGCACGTGTCTGTGTGACAAACATGGATACCACGGCTCATAAACCATACACACTGATCTCAGCACCTGCATCTGTGTTTACCAGATGGAGATAAGTGCTCATTTGTTAATTTTGTTTACCACTCATATATTCCCCTTAGTGGTGACACTCTGATGTATTTAGGGTGTCTGGCTAGTTGGGTATGCATATGTAACAGAATGGTCAGTCAGGCATCTTAAATCCACTTGGCAATCCTGCTTCAGCTGCAAAAAGAAGGGTAGACTAAGAAAAGCTTTAGCCTTAAATCTTGTTGGAACACTTCCTAGCTTCTCACCTTCCCACATTTACCTCTGAGTAGCCACTTTTTTTACAGGTCTATGTAGGACCTGTCAGGTCTAGAAATGGCTTGATATATTTCAAAGCATTATTAATTAATTTGAACCTGTAGCCCAGGTGAAAAATGGTATCTATTTGTAATTGAAGCCCTGACGAATCTCAGAAACATTATTTTGCAGAGTAAGAACATAAAGGCAAGCCTGAGAAATGGACCTCCAATCACTAATCACAGGTATACGTCCTTGTTAAATTCCTTGCATCTGTTGCCCTGGGCTTATAGCAATGTTGAATCAAAATGTGTTTAGAAACTCTGCTCCAAACTGTGCTGAAGCAGCGTGGAATATCCTACACCTCCTCCCTCTCCTACTTCTTTCTCTTTCAGCAGCCTCTATGTCAGCTCTCTTTTGTGCTCTTTTCAAAGGGTTAAAGAGGGAGAAGTGATGAGTGGCTCGCTGACTCTGGCCTCCTTTGTATGTTGGCATTGTGCCACTGCATAGCATGTCAACCATAGACATATGTACAAGAGGCTTTTCTCTTTTCACAGGGACTACAGTTACCCGGTAATACTACCCTAACGTGCTGCAAAGCAATGCAAATACTGCTAACACTGACACTTTCAGCTGCAGCCTGATGCAAATTGCCATAATTCAGTTTTCTTTTGCATATCATTGCTTCATTTTTTGCCTGCATCCTCTTTGTAGTTGTGTAACATTGAAAAACTTGAGACAAAAGTTTTGCGATGCTCCAAAAAGATTAAATGTTTTTGCTTCTACTGCCTCAGTGGAAACATGTGCTCAAGGACCATAAAACCTTGCTTCCCTCCGTCTCCTCCTTTACATAGCTTGTTAAAGAAAAAAAACCACTCCACGGCATGTTGTGCAGAACATTAGTGGTTGCTCAGACTGATTCTTTTAGCAGGCCTGGGTTACCTCCAGACGGCAGCGGAAGAAATCCTACGGGTGCTTTTAAGTCGTCTATCCCTCCCAAGCCCCCCACAGAGAAAAGGCAAGCAGAGAACGGGGGGCTCTGGGAATAAGTGCTTCAGGCAAGACAATGGTCGACCGCCGGGAAGGGGGTGGGGTGCAGGTTGTAGCCAGAAATAGAAGAAGAGCAGGAGGAGGGGGGATGGAGGCCCCCAAAAACTGGAAGGAGGGATGGGACGGGGGAGGTCAGAGGTTAGACTGATCCCTACTTTAAAGGTGTAGTGGGGCCATGGAGGTTTTATTGCCAGGGCTCTCTTGTTGCTTTTTGCGCAGCCTGGGGTAATCCTTTGCTACTGCATCACGGGGGAGGGGCATATAGGTGGGTGTGAGTGCGAGGTACGCATTGCTGTCCCATGATGACTGAGTTGTGCTCACTGACCTCTGACCCCGGCCTCTTCTCTCCCGGCCAGGAGCTGTCACAAAGGTCAGCAACATACCAGCTCCCACGTGAAGAGGGGCAGGGTAGTGAAGATTGTCTCTGCTCCGGCAAGTCTTTGTTGGGCAGATAAAGAGCCGGAGCATGTGACGAAGCAGGCAGCAAACATAAAGGAATGCATCAGTGATACCATTCAGCATTCCAAATGAAATTGGGTGTGTAACTTGTGACTAGTGTGCTGATGCGTGTGAGCGGGGAGGAGCTGCTTCCTTTTTCTCCGTCTTTTTCTCTTGGGGCTGCCCTCACTCTATGCCTCGCCATGATCCATGATTTCCTTGGTTTCCATTGCATGTGAAGGAATGTGGCTGTTCTGGTTGACCAACCCAGTGCTTCATTTGGCTCTTGAGATCAGTGTGATATGGCCCCTGATGTCCCTGGCCTCTGACACATGATAGATAGTACTGGCACTTGAATCAAAGCAAAATGTACCATTGAGTTTAAAAAGGGAGCTAAAACTATTAATAGAAACAAAAAGCCAGATTAAGTCCTTAGTCATTGCAACATCGGCAGATTAGAAAACATAGCACTAGCTGTTGTTAGATCATTCAAGAGGCTCACCTCATCCCATCCTCGGCAGTCACTGCTGCAGTCTAACTTGGCTACGACACAGACACTTTGAAAGTAGCCCATCTCCCTGCCTGCTTGTAGCTGCATCAACATAAAAAGCCTTGAGTGTTTAGATTTGTGCAAGGGCGGGACAGGAGGAATCTGAACAAAACGATGCCAGAAACGGCTAAAGGAAAAGAGTAAGTCAGCCAAGGAGTGAGGGAGGGAACTTGGCAGCACTAGCTAACTCAGAACAGCATCTAAAGCAACTCACACCAAAGAATAGCAGATAATTTTCCAGGGAAAAGAGGAGAGAGTGCAGTGACAGAGGGATGACACGAACTGGGGAAAGCTGATTCAAAGTTTAATTATGATCTGAACAGAGCCTTGGAACAGCTGCTGGTGCTTGCGCCACCCTGCCATACCAGCTTTACGACTTTTTTTATTTGGAAGCCAAACAGATGTTATGTGGGGGAAGCGACTTTATCGGACGAGAGGTTTGATTTCAGGGAAAAAGAGGAAATTAAACTCTCCCATTCTTACACTGATGATTTCACTCAAATAAGAGTTGATCACTCAGTGTTTCTACGCCAATAGAAACACTGAGTGTGTTATGTTGTCGGCTACTCGCCATCCCCGTACAACAGACTCATTGTTTCGGCATCTCCATCTTAGCTGAAGTGCTCTTGAGCAAGTAACCGACTGCCTGTACAAATCAAAGGAAACGTAATACAGTGAAATGTCACATTGTGCTCACTACAACACAGACTTTGGAGATCCTAAAGTGTACTTTGTAATTCAGAGATGAACCCGTGGGGGCTGCACACCTACTGAATGAACCTCATTGATGTGAACATGTTTAAACATGATCAGAATCCTACATTAGATTAAGAATAGCTATAAAGTGTTACACTGTCACAACATCAAACTTTTTGGACAAGTATTAGAAGTGATTTTTAGATACATTTCTAACCTGGGTTATCTCTAGACCCGCATTGCTTCTGATATGGAGGTTTGTGCTATTCTTGACGTTTGCGGTCATCCCTCAGCTATGCTAGCTATGCTCGCTGTAGCTGTGTGTTATGCTTTCAGGTGCTGTTCACACCAGCCTGCACTCTGTGGAGTTTCACTCCCTCTGACCCAGATGTCTGTCATCAGCATGTAGAGATTTCATTCAGTGTGGCTGGATCTCCAAAGCTGTCTGTGGAGCTGTCCACCCCCCCTCCCCCCCTCCCTTTTTTCTCTGTAGCTCTCCTATGGAGGACGTGATGAAAATGGCTGTTTAATCATGCAGAGAGGTCAACCAATCAAAGAGCTCAGGCCGAGTGATTTAAAGGCCTATTCAGAGCACAGAGAGAGAGGGTGATGAGGAGAAAGAGTGAGGGGTTGTTTGCTTTATGGCAGAGATCACCTCTCATCTGATGTTATTTCACAAATAAGTGTTCCTGATTAATGCGTAGGTGTGTGGAGAAAGTAGGCAGAGGATAGGTACAGAGATTAGCATACCAGTGAGTTGAGTTTGTGATGACATACATGTGCACACTAAACAGCAGCATAGACCCCTAAAATGTCCTTCTTCCTAAAAACATTGTTAGACCAGTGTTTATGCCAAGCTCCCTACCAAACGCCAGCAATCAGGGATGTTCACACCTAAATATCAATGGGTGAAAGTGACAGATGGCTGGGAGGAGCTGGGGAGGAAAGATAGACAGAAAAAATGGTTGTGTCCTGTTCTAGCTTTTTATATACACATCCACCTGCAGAGATTTAATTATTTTTTATAGATATTTAATAATTAGCTTGTTCTAAGATTTACTCTTGCACACATGCACATTATCTCACTATTGTACATGCAAGATCTTAGTTAATGCTTATAAAATTCTGTACGCTAATTATTTGTCACCAGTTTGGTTTGGACAATGTTTTTACACTAGAAGGGTTTTTGCAGAGAAAGGTCAACAGTCTAGACCAGGGCTATTCAGCTACATATTCAGCTGGGCCAGATTTTCAGATGAACAAATTCAACAGGGCCAGAAATTGTCTTTGGCCAGTAAGTAGCGGATAAAATCAAAATTTTTTTATGGTAGATGTCACACTTGTTTTAATTTAGTTTTGATTTATCGCTACATGTTGGCTATCAAAGCATACCGTCATGTACTATGCTAATACACCTCCAGTTGTAAAATGCAATCATTGCAATGCTATTTTGGATCTTTTTTTTCCTCACTTCATGACTACGTCTTACTTTTAAGTATCTGTATCCATTAATTCAATTTACCAAACAAACTTAAGTCCGCTATCTATTATTTATGACGAACCATAAATAAATTCAACACATTTCCATATTTTAATAATTATGTTCATATTTTGCCTGGAATCTCCAGAAAGAATGTGTTAACAATAGTACGGAGCAACAACCAGCGGCTTATTCCCCTCCTCTAACCTGGGGTGGGAACTAATGTTTGTAGTATTACTATAATATTTTTTTTTTGGCTTTAAAAAACATACATATAGAGTCATTCTTGTCCAGGCCTTGTCTGTTCTCAGGTACATAAAAACCAAACACTGGCTTTCAAACCCGACAAGTAAATCTCACACTCTGTTAAATTAGCTGAAAGGCTAGCTGACACCCTATGTAGCATCTCTGTTGTTTACCGTTTGCTGCCCGGACCTTTTTTGGAGACGGACTGGCGGTCCATTCCCAAAAAAGGTCTGGGCGGCACCCGCGATTTTTATTCTCTGGTTGCCACAATTTAAATCGGTGTGTTGGCAGAATAATGAGCTGGGCCACATGGAAGTTGGTTCTGGGCCGCATGTGGCCCGCGGGCCGCCGGTTGAGGAGCCCTTGTCAATACTTTCTCAAAAGTATTGACTACTTTTGTTTATGTGGAAGTAATGACTTAGAATACACAAGGTTGGTCGTTTTTCTGCAACAGTTGGGCAGTGGAAAAGATTTGACTGGTTTTTATGTACAGTTGCTGTAGTAACCTTCCTTTACCTTTTTAAGATAAACGTCAACTAGTCCCAAACTGCTGACATTTCTGTTTATGATCAGAATAATTAATTAAATGCACCACATCAAAGTTATACTTTTACTCCTGAAGCCTGTAACAGTTCTATGACAGTGCTAGTGAGTTTTCTCACTAGCACTGTCTAAAGTTTAAAACTTCAATATATAATGCACCCATATTTACGTTCATACTCAATTAGAGGGTTTTGCATTACAGAGGCAAAAACCAGATGTTGTGTTCAAGTTTTGCAATTGAAAATGGCTTTTGTTTATGTTTTACAACGATGGTTGATTGCTGTTAGTGTTTTGAATTTAAGACCTTATGTTTGCTTAATCTGAGGACTTTTTCGTTTGTTTTCTACATTATAAACATAAACAGCTGAAGGGGATTTCATGTAGTCCTTACAGGGGTTATTCGATGATCAACTTCACTGAGACAACTGTACTGACTCTTGTTCACATGTAACCCTGACATGGTAAATTTTCACACTGTTTCTGAGTGAGATAAATGATTGAAAAGACTGCATGTCACTCCTATCCTGTGTGTTTTCTGTCTGTTTCTCTCAAGTTTTCCCTTTTTTTCCTTCCCTGTTTGTTTACAAATCAACCCCAGAAAGCAAAGCATTCAATAACTGGTCAGTGGCCTCACATTAGTTTTGGACTGTGAGTAATTATCCTGCAGTGTTGAATATTTGGCTTTTCCCACTCCATTAGAATTATAACCCCACTGAGTAAATTTTTGTTTTGGATTAATTTGGTGTGCTGTGACATGATGCAGTCTGATACTGCTGTGGGATTTTTCAAAGAAATTTCATTAGCATCAGAAGACGGTTATAAAGACCTTAACTTTTTTCTGCACAAGGCGAGGACTGCCTGTTGTGAGGAGGAACGGAGCTTTCCTTGACAAGGCTGGTAAATGAAAATAAACAGTGTGATGATTTCCCTGTACCCATTGACTTGGTTTGTTTCAAATGAAATTCCAAAGAATCGAAGCAGAAAATTGCCACGCATGAAAAGCAGACAAGTAATTTTCCTTCTTAATCATCAGACTTTCTGGTTCGGTTTTCCATCCATTGACCAATCACAGTCCAGATCAGTGACTTTTGTTGAATCCTCAAAGGTCAAAGAAAGTTGAAGAAGCCTGCTCTTAAAAAGTTCCATGCTTGCATGTTCAGTTGCGGAGACTCTGTTACTTTGTGCTCACTGTGTCCCCTTCTGTTTCTGATACAGCCAATGAGTTAGTAGTTATGGAGTGCCACTCCAGCAGATAGCTGGCCTCTTCCTCTCTTTCTCCCTCCCTCCCCTTCTCTCTGACCTTGCGTCGGCGTGTGCTGATGAGCGCTGAGTGGATACACTCATGAGTGGTTTGTGTGTGCATGTGTGCGAGGGCTATAGAAACTGTGGGAGCTCCATTTGTTGTGTAAATGCAAGCCGCTAATTGACTGCTGGGCACGCAGCCTCTCCTTCAGCGGCTGAACCCTGCCCTCCGCCGGGTCCTGGGGATCCTGCCAGGGGAGTGTTTGCCCCCTCACACACACATCCACACACGCTTTCAACAGCCTCCCTTTCTCTGTTTTCCTCTGCTGGAGCAGGCCTGGCACTGGGCCAAAGTGAGGATGGGCTCAGCGAGGGCCTCTCTGTTCTCTCTGTCTCTGTGATGAGTCCTCATAATGAAAAACTACTCAGCATTTACTCATAATAGCATGCTGTGCTTTATGACGCACTATTTTGATACAGCTTATCATCTTAAGAATTCTCTCTTTTTATATATACATATGTTTCAAGCATTTGATCGTCCTTGAAACAAGCAGAAAGTCTTTCTGAGTAAGTAATGTTTCACAGGTGCTGTTTACACAGAGGAAGTTAAAGAATCCCTCAAGAGATTAAACGGAAATCTAAATCTAAATGATCAGATTTTAGGGTTTCATTTTTATTTGTAGATCAGTGAGGGCCCAGCCACAGTAGCCATATCCATGTTAGCCTCAGTGGTAAGCCCGCATGAGACATGTAGCCCAACTGTTGGCTGGCTAGAGGCCCAGATCTTGCACACATGCACCCACACACACATAGAGACTGACAAATGTTGCCCAGCTGGACAAGTCATATTTTGCTGCCTTCAGAGGGTATATGTACCTGCATGATTTAGGGGAAGGATTCATGGTAAAGATTTTATGGTGCCCAAGGCGATGGATGATTGGGCCAAAGGATAATACAGCATTCCGTGGGAGCTGCATAATGACCCTCATATATTTAGTTGAATTCATGCAAGCACATGATCCGTCATGCATATAGTTGCCTGGTCACAAGCCCTGGGCTCAGCACCAAAACACAAATATCAGTGTCATTAATGTGTCACAATGAAGTCACTCCTCCAAGGGTCTGTTCACATAAATCCTGGGTAATCTTAATTCAAGTGGACAGTGTAAAGTATGACAATGCGTCTCCACATATCTCTTGACCTTGCTTGTTGCACATTTCAGATTTGCCCAGGTTGCATTTATTCCCACAAAACATGCCGTTGCAAACTAAGACTCTTGTGATTTGATGCGAAACATTTTTTGTGGTCAGCACAGTGGGTGCCATGAGTATCAACAATAATCACAACACACATTCTGCTATTAAAGTAACTCATTTATAAAGCCTCCTGCTAACCCACTGGTTGATATTTTCTAGACAAAGATGGACTTTTTTTCATTGACAATGATTCTGACAATCTAGTTCAGAAAAACCTTTCAACTGGAAAAAGCATTTTCTTCTCTACATCCCCCCAGATTACTGTTACATAATTTTAAATTGGCAGGCCGCTTCAGAATGTATATTGTCCAGAAACCGGGAGAGCCATAAAGCATTCTGGTGCTCGCTTGGAGTCACATCAGGTCAGTAGGCAATCCCAAGAATGCGTCCCCAGGACTGATTTTGTTCACACTGCTAAATGGATGCAGCGAAGTGTGTTGGACCAACTCCAAATGTAGCCGAGCGATCAAATCTGAACACATCCTCAATGTCTCCTGTGTGTATTCACACATGTATTTAGAACTGTAGGTTTTTGATTGGATTATCCAGCACACCTTAGCACTAAATCTCAACAGGGCCGATGATGCATCCAATGTTCCACATGTATTTTTTTTATTTCTTATCTGTGGGGAAAAAAAAAATAAAATTAACTGGTGCTGTCAGTTAGTATTTTCTTGATGAAATGTGACTGATTTCTCAGTGAAGCAGATCTATGAGATTATCAGACTGACCTTTCCAATAACATGTTATATTACTACATTTTGTTGATTATCTTGGATACACATTTTGTACATGATGGCTTTTAAACTTGACATTGGCAGTATCAATGGCTGCAGAGTCTGGACACCTTCAGATAGACCTATAACCTAATGAAGCAACCAAACATGCAGCGTAGCTGGAACAGCGTGACTTTTTAGTGGTTCTCTGCACAGTATGCACCAAACCCACACCATTTGAAATAAACTGTTCAGACTGGTTTGGTCCTCACAAAGCGGGGAGAAAATCTGATTGAGTGTGAGGAGGGCCAGATTCATCTTAACAAAGCAGATGAGCCTGCTACGGTTCCCAGGCTGGATTAACTGTGCATGCTGGAGAGGATCTTTCTCAGGGAGACGTTCTAACCTACATGGATGGATGTCTAGTTGTTGCGTATTAATGGAAAAAATATGTTAAAACATGCGTCTTGGCAAGTGGTTAACCTGGGCCAGGTATTAGTAATTGTGCTTTGTGCTTTAATGAAACATGGAAATGCAATCAGAATTACAATAGCACAGCACAAGTCCTTCCGTACTTGGGTTTTCTCAGCCCAGTTCATTGTTCTGCTTTGGTAAACATCTAGGAACACGGTGAGAAGAACGGACAAACAATAAACTGACATGTTCTCGTTACACTCTGTTTAGACTGTAAACACAAAGGAGCAAGAGTGTGTGTTCATGTCTGTGTACAAGTCAGTAAACTTGAGTCCTTGGAGAGAGAAAGGAGGAGAGTCGCAATGCGCTGCATGGTGCATAAACATGGCAACTTTATTAATCCACTGAGGGGAAATTATAATGTTATGCAAGAGTTTTTGTTGTTAAAATCTTCTCATTTATACATCAATAATTATTAGTAAAAACTGATTAATTAAAGCTCCTGTTCTGGAGGGGAATAACTGCTGGCAGGAATGTCCTACTGTGTCTTTCTGTGTTACAGCAGACCTAAAGAAGCCTCTGGCTGAACACATTGTAGAAGGTGTGAAGAACTGTCCATTTTGTAAAGCAGCTTGTGCAGCATTTTTCTTTGGGCAGTCAGCTCCAGTAGCTCCAGAGCTATCCCCTGCACAGACCCAGCCTTCTCCATCAGTGTGTTCAGCCTTTATATGTCTCTGGCGCTGATGCTGCTGCCCTAGCAGATGGTCGCGTCGCAGATTGCACTTTCCAGACTTTTTGAAGATGTGCAACATCTTGGTGCAGGCATTAAAGGATCTTCGCTTCTTGTAGAAGTAAAATCTGCTCTGTTCCTCCCTGTAGATGCTCCTGTGTTGCATTTCCAGTCTAGTCTGTTGTCCAGCTGAACTTCCAGGTGTTTGTATTCGTCCTCCACCTCTTGGGAAAGGGATGAAAATCATGCTTTGTGTTCTCCTGTTCCTCTTAAAATCCACCATCATCTCTTTGGTTTTGTTCATGTTGCTGTTGTGGAGGCATCTACCTGTATTTTCTGGAGTTTTTCACATAAACGGGAAGTCTGACTTGTGTTAAAAGCACCTGAGAGAACCTGAGAGAACCTGATTGTCATTTTGCTGCCTGATTTGTTCCGATGAGAACAAGTAGATTTTAGCATCTTCAAGCCCAGTACAGTAAACAGACTGTAATGGGTCCTGAAAGGTGTTTACTTGCTTATAGAGGTGAGCCAATAACAGTCTCTCAAGGACTTTTATGATTGGTCTGTAGTCATTCAGGACAAATGGATGAGATTCTTTTGGTATTTGAACAAGGCAGGACAAGAACTTTGTTGTAGAGGTCCTGCAGAATCCAACATAGTTATTCTGTACAAGGTTTTCTAAACCCTGGGGCTGACACCACCTGGACCTGCAGCCCTGTTCCGGTTCAGTCTCTCCAGCTGCTTTTTCACCTGACTGTTTTTAACCTTCCCATGAAAGAATCGAAATGGCAACTAAATCGCTCAACGTTCTTGTCAATTCACAAATGCTGAAAAAAGCAGCATTTTCAGCTGGTCTGGTGGGATATTCATCCAGTACATTGCCATATTTGTTCTCGGTTGGCATGAAAATGGTACTTGACTTTCAAAACTGGCCTAGACTTAAATGTAAAGTACTATTATTTTAGGCTTATTCATTCTGAGGGCTGTGAATGAGACTCAAAGAGACAAAAGCAAGGATTTCACATCAAGCTCACCATTTGGGCTCCAGAGACAACAATAGGATTAACTGGCACGCTAAATAACTCAGGCCTGGGCCAAGCCTCTTATACTGCCACAAGGTCCTTTTCATTCATGCTAATATATGGTCACCTGTTTTTTTGATAAACTATCTTTTTTCACAAATGCACATTTCCCTATTTGTTAGAACTTAGAAATTAGATAATATATATACAGATAAATTTGAAAAAAATATTAATACAGAATTATTACAATTTTCTATTTATTAACCCACATTTTTAAAGAACTGTGGGGATAGTGGCACTGAGAATATCTCTGAATGAGATGAGTGTCTCATCAACTGTTTTGTTTACATCACATCATAAACTCTGTCGGTGGAGTTTTAATTCCCAAAGTTGCTCAACAAGTGTGATTCACTGCAGCTGCAGCAGGAAAACAAGAAAATCTTGTTTCCTCAAGTAGGAACAAGAGTCGAAAAAGACAGGAAATGATTCCACTGTCTAGGAAGTCGCTCACTGTTAAAAATAAATATATTTCCTGTTTTGTTCCCCACTGTAATGTCCTCCTCTGCAAACCCATTTACTGTCAATAAAGTTTATTGAATCATATTGGCCGTACACGGAAGAGGAGAGGAAAAAAGGGGAAAGAAAACGACACAGAGGCTGGTAACTGAAGCAAAGGAGTGAAAAGTGGAAGTAAAACTGTTAGATACGCACAGACGGGGGAAGAGCAAATCGCTCGTCTTCCATCCCTTCCAGCTATGCCAGTAGGATTGCAGCCAGACAGGCAGTGTTGAATCTGAGTCAGCAAGAGTTAAACTGGGTCCCTACCCTACAGCCTGGGGGCCACTAGTCACACACATACACACAGACACACACAGTCTCACACAGGCGCAGTGTCAGACCTGTCGCCCTATTCTCCCCAGCCCTCCAGCTCCAGCCCTAACCATAGCTGTTCAGCCAACCACTCTTAATTAGTAGCTCCCGCTGCCGCCTGCTCTGCCCCGGCGCCACTGCGGTGAAGCCCCAGCCCCACGTCTGTGTGTGGTGGGTTTATGTATGTGTTTACTCTGTATGTCAGCTGCACTGTTGCCTCTGTTCGCTCTTTGCAGAGTGCATGTGCACGGCTCTTCCGGGAGATTACAGGTGGAACAGGAAAAGTGAGGTAAAGTCTGTAGATGCTTGTGTTTGCTCAGCAGACTGTGGTTATGTGAATCATATACAGTACTTGCACCACATCCTTGTCTGTTCTTAAACTTCCTATTCATCTTATGTTAGAGCTCAAGAAAACTGCTGCTTTTAAAGCAGCCATCGCGGACGGAAACTTAAAGGCTTTCTTGGTGCCACTTCTTTAAGATCACACTGAGTAAAGGCAGGAGATGTGCTTTGAGTCTAAAGAGACTCCAGAACTGTCAGACAAATCCATATTTCCCTTATTCCCAATGTTTTTTGGGGCAAACTTTGAGTAACTCTAGATTGACCAGTGTCAGAGATGAATTCAGAATCTCACTGTTGTTGTTTTTTTTTAGGTTTTTGCCTACAAAAAGAGCAAAGTGTGTGCATAGTTGTGTGTATTTACGACTTGGCTGTACTCGAAGTGACAACAGGAGACTGCGCTGTACTCATTTTCAAACTCCAAGTCTTCACCCTCCCTGATTTTCATCACATCAAATCGTGTTCATGTTGGGAAGTGGCAGTGAAGGTCCTGCCCATGCTGGGGATCAGGCTGACACATGTCTCCCTGAGGACCCACCCCAGTACAAACACATAACTGGAATACCTTAGCTCACCAGACACCGCAGCCACTGGACTGCTAATCAAGACCATTTTACAGAGAGAGAGAAGAGCAGCTTAGCTCAGCACAGGAAACACACACAGCTGGAAAACAGACAGTGGATGAAGTTTAACTATTCCCACATGTATGCTTTCCATGCATGCACTTTATATCTGTGCCTGGAGAAACACGGGCCTCAGCCCAGCGACACAGTGACCCAAATTTCAGCCAGTTTTTCTCTCAGGCTGGAAACGGGCCACTCAGAGTTGTCACGCTGGCTGGATCGAACACCTCTAGCACCGTCCGCCATCGCCATCCATTCACAGGCAACGGCAATGCTCCATACACTGATGGATGACTTGCAAATCCACTGTGAAGTAAGAGATTTGGTTGTGTGCTCAGCTGGGAGCTTGTAAACTAAATGGTTACAGCATGGCGCCGCAGTTGAGGCTTTCCAGGAATTCTCTTATTTGACATGACAACAGCTTTAAGAGGGTTATGGCGGCAACCAAAGCAGTCATCGGCTCTCTCCATAATCTGTCCATCCTTTTTACCTCAGTTCTCCGGTTTTTCTTTATTCCTCCTGCTTCCTCAGCTTAAGCAGAAGCATCATGTTGTAGTTTTGGAGTTAAGCTCCATATGTAGCTGCACACAACCCCTTTTTGGTAACAGACTGATGCGTGTAACTACCCAAAAATGAGATGAAAATCAAGACTGATGGACTGAGTCTTAAACAGGCTTTACAGACCCAACAATTTTTCCTTACCAGCCCTCAACTGAGTTTTTGTGTCCCTCTCTTCCTCCAGCATGAAAAACAGTTCTTTTTGGCTTGTGTACTGGTTGGTTGTGCTTTAAGAGAATACAATTAATTTGTTTTCTTTCCCCAGAGTGGAGGTTTTCTGCATTGTAAGTGAGATTTTTGTGTTTGGATTTTAAGATGCTAATATCGCCTTTTGGGTGAGCAGAAATGGCTGGAGTATAACAGCGCTTTGTTTTGTCACAATTATTCACGGAGCTTTTGTAATTGCTGCCTTGTGCTTCATATAAACACAGTCGGGAGAAATGGATTCACTTTGTGTTTTCCTTGGAAAGGTCAAGGCGCAAAGCAAGACACCCCTTCAACACATTCACAGTTTATTTGGCACTTCTTAGAAAATCTGCTTTCTCTTCGATTTTGAACTGTAAACCTGCAGTTTGAGTGTGTGAATGAATTTTAGGCAATTTCTGAAATTCAAATGAAGCATGCAGGCTGAGACTTGAAGCCTTTCTCTCTCGAGGGAGAAACCTGGTCCTTTTGAGGATGTCTCGCTCTGCTTGGGCATGGCAGGTACAGGTCACCACTCTGGTGGCAAGTTCTTTTCATTGAGTGAGTGTTAACCTTTTCTCCCTCTGAAATCACACGAGTTTTAACAAGCTAGAACAGATCATACAAGCCATCCGTCAGCACATCAAGGGAAGGGTCAGTCTACCTGCAGAGGAAAGTGGATTGCATTGCTGCGACAGAGGCGGCTTAGTGAAGAATCCCATTATCAAATGGCATTTGTCAAATAATAGGTCAAGGCCCACTTGTACCATTAAGTTGTGGTGCAATTCCGGAGCTCTTTGGAAATCATTTTGCTCGGTGCAAAGTGATTTGATAAAAGAAAAAAAACATTTTTGGGTGCTCAAACATTGGTCTGTTGAAAATTCTTGATTGCTTTGCTGAATTGCCTGATGAGAACACTGGCAATTTATTGAAAACCTTTAAAAACAGAGCTTCATATTGTCACTGGAATTAATCTTATTTAGCCACATTAAAATGCTGAATTAGTTTCCCACTATGGTATGCACTGAAATATTGCCATCATGTCATCCTTATAAATTGCAGAAAAATGCTGGAATCCCACATGTCTGGGCTCCATCCTGGCATACATACCAGCATTTCTTGCATCATTACCAATGTTATCTACCTCACTTTGAAGCAGAGCGGCCTAGCTTGCATAAACATCCAAACAATGTATGATAATGGCGTTCAAATAACGCCTCCGACATATTTTCAATCCGCTGTGAAAGTGGTGGCGAGTAGCTGAAATAAGCAAGGGATTTGGGAGTTATGAGTGGCAGTCGGTCTCTGGGGGGCCATAGAACATGGCAGGTCATTTGCGTGGCGAGTACTAGTGTGATATATTTGTATGCAACCGTGAGGTGCCTGGCGGAGAATGCAGAGGATGGGGTGGAGGGAGCGAGGCACTGATTCAGCAGGCGGGCCTGGGATATAAACAGAGGTGGGAGCTAATCAGGCTGCGGCAAGTAACATTTAAACACATTTAAAGCTACAGGTAGTCGAATATTTGTTACCTTTTCTTTTCTCTGTAGGGTATGCTGTGCTTTTAGGGTTTTTCCAAGAGAAGTGTGTCTTATGTGTGTCAAAAAAAAGTTGGGCAATGTATCCGTAAAAGTACTTTTGATCAGCTAGAGGCTGGTAACATTTAGTCTTCCTTCAGGTCCCAGTTACACCACAGACTGTTCATATCTGGCTCAGCATAGTGTTGAGCAAGGTGCTAATATATTTGGTTGTCTCCTGTCTTCGTCCCTCTCTTTGCCTCTTTGTCTCTGGCATTCCTCTCACTCATCACTCTTCCTCTCATCTTCCCCCGCTCACGCCGTTATCTCTCTTCCTCTGTGCTCACATTTCTCTTTTCCAACACATCTCCCACTGTGTTTTTCTTTCCCTCCATGTCGGTTCTTATACTCCTCCACGCTCTCATCCTCCCCAGAGCTCTACCTCGTCCTGGGCACTGTTTCTGCAAGAACACTGACGAGCTCTTCTGACACAGTTTTGGCCGTGTCTCCCGTCCACCTTCCTGTCACACGTTTGCTTTAGACATGGCGACAACTAATATAAACCTAAAAGGGACACAAAAACTATTGGACACCCACAAAATACAGGCTTGCTCTCAGTTTACACTAGCGGCAGCTTTAGTAATTATTCTTTCTGCCGAGTTTAACAGTCCCTTAAATGTGACATAATGAATGTGCGCACTAGGTTGCTGTGTTTAGTTGAACCTCCCTACTCCCTCCCCTCGTCTGCCCCATGAATGACTCACAATGGCTGATGTTGCTTGTCCGTCTGGACTGACCAGTATGCCCGGCCCATCCTTTTGGGATGGCTCCAAGAACAGCGAGGCGTCTCACATACTGTTCTGATCACGTTGGAAGGCAGATCGGATTCTACTTGGACTGTAATGCTGAAAGTCTTAGCCTTGAGCTCATGCAGATCCCTTTTAAGCCAAGAGAATTTCTTCCTTTATCAGATCTTATGATGATCCCTGTTGGACCAAATTGGAAAAAAGACTGATAAGATTAACTTCTTTATGATACCCGTCTGGTTTACCTTCATTTAGTTGCAAGATTGCAAAAGATTAATTTCAGACAGGCACATTTTTCCGTGCCACAATGAAAGGTGCAAGTCAGTATGCAGCAGCTGTTAAAACAGTGCTTGTTGCTGTTTACAGTGAAAAGTACTGAAGTACTGAAGCATGGCATTAAAACACCTAAAAATGTGGGATCCTTGTGAAAATTGCAGTTTATTTGAGAGTACTTTATTTGACTTGAAGTGTTGTTGTGTGTTATGTGACAGGTACTCAGTTGCCCACTAGCTGGGGGAAAAAAAATCTCTTTTTGCCAAACATGCACATACAGAAAGCTCTCCTCTTATCTCCCTCCGCTCCTTTTGTTGCACCCTGCTGCCTATCTGTGAAAGTATTACCTACTTCTGTCATCACATTCCTCCATCTACTTCCTTGTTTCTCTTCTACTTTTCACCACCACACCTTTTCATTTGCACTCATGTCTTCCCATTTTTAGCCTCCCTCCTCTCTCCACCAGTTTCCACTTAATGTTTCTCTTTTCAGACATATAAATCTTTCCCATTTTTTTCCCACCTCTTAAGGCTGTCTTACAGTTACAGTGTTCTTGTTGAGCAGATAAAGAGTAGAGAAAGTGAAATTGTAAAAGTGGTGTGCCTGTTCATGTCATGGAGAAGACTTCTGATTTGGAGATAAGTTGTTAGTCACGTTCACCCACATATACACACAGACACCTTCGTCTCTGTCTCTGTCTCTGTCTCTGTTGCTGCCAGTCTAGTGAAGCAGTGATGCATGCAATGCGGTGTGTGTGTGCTGACAATCGGGGACAAGACAGGAAATCACCAGAGCTCACAAGCCCCTATTCAAACACACACACTGTCTGCTGGCTGGAGTAAAACGGGGCTCCTGAGCTAAAAATGGTGAGGATAGATGGGCTCCCTTTGTTCCAGCTCCCCATCGGCGCGACGGGAGATAATTGGCGGTGGCCTCACATGACTCAAATGTAACTGTGCCAAACAAAATGAATGGCCCTGTCCCACAGAGTTCCTGGACATGATGCCGTCATTGTTTAGTGTTCATGCTGTTGTGGATTTTCCTGTGTGTTGCAGTGACTTTGGGCCCATTTTGGTTCTGGTGTAAAAGTTTCGGCTCAAATTTTTTATTGTATTATAAATATATTGCACTGTATAGCTTAATTCAGTGAAACTTGTTTTCCACCATAAAATTATAATAAACAATTTCCCACACATAAGGAATGACCTGCATGTTTACATTAAATAGAGGTAATGTTTATGCCTCATAGGTAACCACCATGTCTTAAAGTGATTATCACCCTGTTTAACTGTTGAAGAACGGAATCCTTGCCCCCCCCCCAAGCTGGGACATCTGCATTTACCCAGCTGTCCTGTGACCCATTGGGCAACATAAATTAGCTAAACACCATGTGACACAAGCCACACGCCTGTTTTAAAGCATTTAGTGCAAGAACAAAGCCATGCAGTCATAACCAATGATATGGTTAGTGCTACTACTCAACAGCATATATCCGGAAACAATATGGCCCTAATGGACAAAGATGGATAAGAATGCTGTCTGAGTCCATTTTGAAACGGCCCAGCTCCCCTATGTGCCAATGTTTGTGTGTGTGTGTGTGTGTCAGCGTGCACATGAGGGTTTTTACTTTTTTGTTATTAAAACAAAGCAGGGCATCTATTGGATGCACTAAATGATGCAATAACTCAGACTAGAGGCAGAAGCAGATGGTCAGTTTGTCTGTCTGTTTCAGGAAGAATATCAACTGCAGACCATATTGCATGTGACGAAGCAGCAGAAAAATTCCCAACTGATGAGATGTGAGACAGATTAATTCCTGGACGTTTCTTTGGTCTCTGTATTCAGATTATATCACGGTTTTATTTTTATGTGATCTCAGAAAGAAGGATAAAGATAATAAATAAAAAATAATCTTTTGTTATGTTGAATTGCTCAACAGGAGACAGTCGGAACACAATGTGATCTATACAGTGAATCTTGAGCTTATTCAGATTCAAATTATGAAATTTATATATAACTGTAAATTTGCAGCCGGTCAGCTGTTTGAAATATGTTTTCATTAGCTGCTTCTCCGTGTTTGTATGTGGTAAGTTATTCCTCCAGCACTCAGTGTTGGCAGTCCACTTACAAGCTTGAAACATTATGACACTACATTATGATCATTTCTCATATCTTTCTCCTTGAGGTGGCTCCTCTTTCACCCGATACCACCATGACTAGCACTGTCCTCACATCATTAGGGAGAAGATTTATAATGATATGGATGTTTGTACAACATTTAACACTCTGGCAAGTTTTAAGGAAGCGGCACCCTGAGTGTCAGGGGTCAGTCAGGCTCATAAATGGAAGGTGCAAGTCAGAGAAAGTTGGAGGGAGTTGTAGTTGAGGACCACAGTGTTTGGTAATAAGCTGTTTCAGGTTGAGCCGGCTGCATTCCATTATCGTGAGCTCAGAGCGAGAATATAAGCAGCGCTACAGAGGAACGCACAGCCTTTGTTTCTACAGAAAGAGCCGTGAACACAGTTTGTCTTTGTGGAAACGGCACAGTTTACATTCTGCCTCTCGTAAGCAGACACCGCAAGGCTCTGTGTCATGTCATATCCATCAGTTATAAACTAAATTTATCATAGTTTAGTCCCAGTGCACCCAGTCCACTGACTGGACCTTTTCTCGACTGTGGTTTCATTATATCAACACCTGTAGAACCAGCTTGGACAGCGAAAACCACAACTTTCTCACTGCAAATAGAAAATTAGCAATAAAAGCTTTGTGCTGTTTTTAATTAAGTGACCACAATCCTGCATCTGAAACGAGTTTTTCTGCAAACTCACCCTCAGGCCTGACGTTGCTGCTCTTCTGGTTTGGATTTTCTGAAAAAAATCTGAGTTCCAGATATCCCCGTCTGTGGTCATTTATGTCTTCAACAATTGCCTGTTGCTGACAACATTGTGCAGATTTCCATTAAGAACAGACTGCTCCATGAGAGTAGAGCAAATGGTTTGAAACGTTTTGTAATGGTTGAGTAAAACCGGGTTCCAGTGGCTATGGATTCAGCATACCAGTCTTATTTTCAAGGTACACTATTTCGTATTGAACAGCTCTTATAAAACAGAATTGACGCCTGAATGCACTAAAGTGTGTAAAAATGTACAAAAATCTCGCCCAGTTCTAACCGCTCAGCCTGAAACATGAGGTGTAATTGTTGAAAATAAGACCGGGGGAGTACTGTTTATCTCTTTAGAGAAGATGCGTTCAGGTTAAGCTAACATCTTGTTGCTGCATGTCATCGCCTCCTCTGATCATCCATCTTCACCATTGTTTGCTTAAAGCCATGTCAAACACAAAGAGCATTAGCTTAATGCTCCAGACAGTAGTAAAAGGCTCAGTGTGGTCGTGCTTTAGTGAGCTGGTGGTGTATTTCTCATCTGTAACCACACTATTGGACTTTTTACGATTCTGACAAGGGAGACTTTGGCCTTGACCTACATATTACCTACCTCTCCTACCTAAGCATGTACACACAGACACACTGACAGACTCTGGATTTGTCATGGAAAGAAAGACCCAGTCGCACAACCCAGTCAAGAGATTAAGAGTAAACCACTAATCTGACGGTGCCTGCATCAGTGTGCTTGTGTCTGTGTGCTCCTTTTTGAAATGTGGGTTGGTTTTAGCTGATTCCCAGTTCGGCAATGCTTCATTCCTGTCTGAGCAGCTGGAATGAAGGCCTATTGTTTTGTGAGGTATTTCACCCCAGAGACAAGAAGCGGGGAGGAGTAAATGCGTTTCTGTGCTCATGCTTTAAATTTAGTGTGGTGGAATTTGAATTTTAGTTGTGTTTTTTCTGTTTATTGCAACAGAAGACGGCAGAAGAGTCGCACAAAGACGTGAGCTTTTCAGCAAAGAGCTTTTTCAGGCGAAAAAGGAGAGCGGTGGATTGTATGGGGATTATTGGGGTAGATATAAAGGAGGAGACAAATACAGTCTGTCTGCTCTTCATGCGTTATTTTAATGACAAGGGCTGCATGCCTGGGAGACAGCCTGGGGTGCTCGACTCTCTGTTCAGCAGCCAAGTCAGACACAATGTTCATACAGCATGCAGAGCACTGAGATGGTGGCGTTGTCTATCCATCTATCTCCGGCTGCTCAGAGAAGGTTCAAAAGGGCTGTTTTAACTTTTTTCTTCTTTTTTGTTGTTGTTGTTGATACAGTGATAAGCAAGGTCACAATAACTGTCACACAGATAACCTTTCACTCACAAATATGCATGGTGTGTACTTATTTGATGAGGTGTTGAATTCCCCATGAAGGTTTGTTCACTCTGCATTCCTGATGGGAGAAGAGTTGGTGTCAAAGGTCAGAACTGGAGCCAGTCATGCTGGCGTGGCGTTAGCATGATTGTGTTTACATCCTTAAGAATACAACGATGTCTGTTAACCTGACGAGATTGAAGTAAAAACTATGTGAGCACAACACACCAAATTAATAATAAACTAAACTTTTGCAATAGAAATGAGAGCACCCCCACCACCAATACAAGTTTTGTTTGACAAGACCCATACTCAAACGTTATCAGCACCATAGCATTTAGCAACCTTTTTATTTGTCGGCCAGATTTAAACACCACAACTAGTTTGCACCCTGAATCCGTCATCAACATGTGTTGCTTTGTGTTTGTCAGACATTATCAGCCTCACGTACAACTGTGTGATAATGACCTGGGTATGAAGGTCCGTAGTTCAGCTGATAAGGAGACGTGTCTGATCAAAGCGCCCACGCTTAAACCAGATATTTGACAAACTGAGGCAAATCTGAAACAAGCGTGTAGCACAAGCAACCACACACACTCGTTTGAGCACACATAAGTATGACGCTATGTACAGTATTAGTGTGACACCGTTTGTCTGAAGTATGTTGGAGCGTAATCCCTTTTACCTCTGAACATCCATGTGTCTTTATTGTTGCAGGAAACGAGGAGAGGGAGAGTTTGTGTGATGTAGTGCCCAGTTTGTTTCCCATCTTGGAATGGCAGCTGTCTCACACACACACACACACACACACACACACACACACACACACACACACACACACACATGGACACACATCTGTTACCCACACCACACACTCGATGTGAAGAAAGCAGTTGTCCTTTAAGCTACTGCTGCTCCAGTCCTTAATCATGCAAGAAGTCAGTCTTGTAGTTTTTACCTCTATTCTTGTGGAGGACTACAACCCGGGAGAGAAATGGAGGTGGACTGGAACAACGAGAGACATGAGTCTAAATTTGTATTATATGCTTTATTATTACTCCAGGACTCATGCTGCTAGTTAAATGACGCTATTCCAGTTTTTAAAGTTGATGCTGTAAAACATTTCATCTGGGTGATATTAACAAAAGCAAAACAAAGGCTGACTTTCAGCTGAAAAGAAGCAACTAGGCAGGTGTAGAAAAGGTTTTAACAGCCTATCAAAGCTGATCATGGGGTGAACATTCACCCAGCAGGAAGGGAGGCTCAATTTTCCTCCTGTGCCTGACTTCCTAACAGACACACATGCACCTGAACATTTCATTTGTACTCTGTTTTTCAGGCCACCTTCCAAAGAGGGAGCTAGAAAGGGCACAGATGCTTGTCCTCCCGAAACTGATTTACGTTGGCACTAAAACACAAGTCGTAAGGGCTTTTCATGTGCCTCCAGGCTCGCCAGTTACTCTGCTCAGACAGGAAGGAAGTCATACAAGATCATGCAAAGTACAATGCTGCTTTCTTTTGAAAAATTGGTCCCACCTCTTCTGAAATCTGTCATGTCTTATTGGATGACTAGAATACAATACAATCCCAGTTGTTTTTGGACTTAAAAGGGGGCTCGCTCATTTTTCATTCCTCTTTTTAATCTCTAAGTGCCTTTTGGCCATTTTCTAATGAGGTCAGAATAAATATCAGAATTACTGTAACCAGATGTGTTGACCTTTTGGCCCCTGTAGAGATTTAGGTAATATATCCTGCTGTCAGTCAACTGGAAAGAGGAGCCCTTTATAAACAAATGCCCATTTATGGTGACAGATGGGCTTGAATGTTTTTGATAATATTCTGGTAATCCTCAGTAGAAGAGTGATTGATTTGTTGTGAGTTGAGTTATGAGGACTTTGTGAGCTATTGTGGTTTAGATTGGTAGTCTTACCCCCTCCTATCCCTCGCTGTTGGAGGTAACCTCTGATTGGGACATATGTCAGACTGATAAGATAATCAGATTGCAAATGACTAGCCTTCACCTTGCTTACCTGTTATGTGTGAGTTTGGTGCTGCTGTGTACATAAGAGAGACACAGAGAATGTAAAGACCTGGGTGTGAATAACAGACATCCTCTCGCTTATAAGAACTTCAGTCAGACTTTGCCTGTGTTTATTTTTGTCTGTTGTCTGTCCAGGGATTTCCACCCACTCCCCCCAACAATCCACCCCTCAGTGTGTCGGGGGATGGTAATCCATTCTTCCCATATGCAGATAGTGACGGTAAGATTAGGCAGACCCTGCGAGAGGATTAAGGCTGCAGGGTTTGGCTCCCCTTCTATCTTGCATCCTCTCTAACCATCTAGCCCCCTCTGCCACCACCCCCTCCACCTGCTTCCTGCCACCTCCTTGTGGCATTAAGGATCTCTACCACCCCTCATCCACCTCCCTTTCCTCCTTTGGGCACATATCCATTCCCAGTAGTGTAGTAGGAGTTCATTTTTGCATATTTGGGGTCCGTTTTGCACGTGATCCGGGGTAAGTTTTGCATACGACTACAGTAATTGACTGGTTTGTGTCACCACAATTTGCAGGTTTTCCTCTGATTTCCAAATGGGTTTTCTCTGTATTCTAGTTTCTTCTTCTCTTAAATCCTTAGTTTTATCCTCTCCCATTTTCCTTTTGTCTCAGATGTGACCCATGTGTTCTGATGCAGTACAAAGGGCAGAGAATTTGTCTCTGTGTCACTCTTCTTCCTCTCTCATCATCATCCCTCTCTCGACACCTTCTCCTCCTCTTTTTCCCCTCCAGTGTGGAGTGCGGTAATTGATATGCCAACGGCAATAAATCAGCAGAGCTTTACGCTCTGAGCAGCGACCGATATCTGAACGGACAGGTTTAGCCTCTTTGGAGAAGAGGCTGAGAGGAGTTATCCAGCTCAGCTTTACCAACAGCTCACCTTCACCAACAGCTCACCACTTCACCAAAACATCCCAGCTACTTTTCTGGCTGTCTTAAAATGAAAGGGGGAAAAAAAGAAGATTGAATTGAAGCTCTGGAAGGACCCCCCTCACTTCTTTGGACCTGATTCCAATTCCCAGTGCCCATAGGGATTCCATGCAATCCTGTCAATTGATAGGATGTGCCAATATCAAATCCAATCAACTTGCCCTCTTCCAGCCTGCTGTCTCTAATGCTTTCCCCTTAAGCGATGGAGGCCGCGGCTTCCTAGATTCGTTGATTGCCTATTCCCAAAGCTGCAGACACGCTCTGGTCCAAAAATGATTGACATGTTTTTCCTTGATGGTGCCAGATATGACAAGCAACCTTCTTTCAGGGCTCTTCCCACCATTTCATTTAAGCTCTGGAGGAAATTGAAATTGAAGAGAGTTTGGGGGGGGGGGGGATAAGCATGGAGAGAGAAAATGGAGAAGTTTGAGGAGAAGGAATGTCAGCAAGAGGCAGAAACAGAAATGATCAACAGCAGTCGGGTTTAAGACACAGTTGGTGTGATTCTTTTATCTATCCAGTTGTCACCCCTATAAGTCTTAAAGAGGGTTTCATTATTCCTTATTGCCCATTAGATAAAACAACCAACCACACACACCAGATGCTATTCTTCATGCAATTCACACTTTCTTACGTCAAGCTGTTGGACTAAATGAAGAGAAATTACAGCAGGGACCGTCTTTCTTTTCTTTTCTTTTTTTTATCTTAAGGTTCTCTCGTCCTTTATCAGGCATTTGCTCACTTAGAAATGACAAAAGAAATTGAGGCAGCCAGCCTCTCTACGCGCTGCCTCGCTTTAAATTGACATCTGCTCTCATCTCGCAGCCTGACTGTACCGTTGAGCAAGAAATTCGTTTTTTTATAGGCCGGCTCGTCACTTTATTGCAGCTGCTCGTGCCAAAGAGGCCGCGATCCGCGTCAAGTCATTTTAATCTCAGAGTGGAGAGTAGGGTATATCTGATACTCACAGCTCAGACCCTTCTGTCTGCAGCCTCTTTGCTGAAGTGCCTCGATCCACAGGGCTCCCCCGGTGTTTGATTCAAGCGAAGCTAGAGCCTTGATTTAAAATGCATCAAAAAAACAGCTTTTTGTTTGGCTCCGGCTGGTCCTTACACACCCTCTATGGTCGTGCGGTATTTGCGTCTAGCTTTCTCTCACTTTTTGCTCCTCTTTTCTTATTTTTGATCTCTCCTTTTGTATGAATTTGTCTTTTCCTGGCTGAAAATTGGATGACTACCTCTGCCTGAACCTGGCTTGCTTCGTGTCAGTTGAGCAATGGTTTGCTCTTTCATGAACTATCACCCCAACCATTACTCCTCTCCCCCCCCTTCACAGTCTCGCCCTTCATTATAGTTTGTAGCAATAGTGGCTAAAATTGATGAGCAATGCAATGACAACTCATACTAAGGTGTTTTATTACTTCAATACTTGCAAAAGTACATTCCCCCCTGGAAATTTTAGACAATTATCGTCTTTTAGTGAGGATAGCTGTAAAAGAAATGTGTTTTGAAACACTCAGATTCATTCGTGTGTGTTTAGCAAACAAGCCGTACTCCGACCGTCCGCTCGGTGATCGATGGATAGTTTTGCTCTGAAGTGGTTCTGAGTGGTCTCTCTTTGTCTTCCACTTTGGCTTCCATCTGTATTATACTTTTGCCTCATCCTCCTTCCCCTACCTCCTCACCCTCCTCGTCTCACTGTTGTGTCTATCTTTGCTGATTTGCTACGGTCATAAACACTTTGCATGGCCACTTTGATAGTCAAGGTGAAATTGAAGAGTCGGGTCTCTGGGAGGTTTCTATCCTGCTTTGCATAATCAGCATTTACAGTCGAACTAATACCCCGGTATCGCAAGAGCATGATTGGCCTGTTAAGTAGCAGCATGTGATTACCAAACTCTGCTCCTCATCGTCTTTGTATCTGAGGATACGCTTGCATTTTGTAGTCTTCTCCTGTTCCTTGTCCTTCCTCTGTAAACTTTTCATCCCTATAAAATTTTGTACATACCACCTCCAACATCTGTCAGGAGCCCCAGCTGTCGGGGCATATTATACGCTGTGGTAAATATATTTGTGTATTCATGACAAGCTCAAATAAAAGTGATCAAAATAAATGTGCATTTACCAAACATCTGCTCACATTGAAATGTGGACACTGTTCAAATTGAATAAAACTCCTGTGTATATGTTTTAAAAAAAGCAAAGAAATAACCTCCTGAACTATTTTTTATTGGTAGGCAGTGGTAATACAATGAATAAATGAGTGGGTACAAGTCTGAGAATTTATGAGGCTAACACATTTGATAAATAAAACATCCGCAGCAAAGTCACTTTCCGCCTGTTAAACATTAAATTTGGTCCACCTATGTTTAAGTGTATTCAGTTACCCTTTTGCCACTATGGAAGATGATGTTGCATTCTGGGAAGCGGAGTCTTACGGTGCATGCTGTGCTAACACATGAGTCTAGTACACATTAGCAGCTGTTAAAACTGCAGGTGAAATTGCACTAAGAGGTAACTGCTTAGTGTGTTGAATTTCATACTATTCAATCCATGACAGGAAAGCCTCTAAGCAGACCTATAAACTGTTGCCGTTTATGTAACAGCGCCCAGCAGTACTTTTTCTAGTGCGTATCTCCTCCAAAACCACCGCGGTTACATTGAAAGTTATGAAAAATCAACAAGTTCAGTGCTGTGTGTCTATAACTCTTCCCAGACTTGACTTGTGTGCACCAGACCTCTAATGTTAAGTCCATGCCTCCCCTGCTTCTTTGCTTGTAATTCAGTGTGGACACACATTTGCCTTCCAGGCTCGGTTTGATATTGCTTGCATTTTACCGTGGCAAATGTCAGCTTGAATTTTTTCTCACTTTGGCTGTGTAATTTTCAGGCCTTTTAGGCTTCTCTGCCTCCTTGATGCATAATCAATAGGAAATGTTCCTTGGACGCTAACACATTTTTTTTTTCTACCTTCCAGGGCTCCCACCTTGTGCCTCTGTGGATGATGTTCCTGATGACTGCTCACAACGCTGAAAACAGGACAGCGGATCAATAGGAGTTTTGTTTCCCCTTCCCCATTCCTTCTCTCTCTCCCTCAAGCTGTCCTTCCTTAATTCCTGATATTAGAGCAAAATAGAAAAATCCTGTCTTAGAAAATAGGTACTGGAGCTTCTACCTCTCCTGTGCCCCTCTTTCTCCTTCCCCATCCCCCAAAGCCTTGCCTCTAGACAGCCCAGATATGTGTCCCGTCGCTCGGTCAGTGGCTTCCCCTGGCTGGAGGAACCTGTTACTCCTCTTGGGGTTTTTACTCATCATGAGCTCATCCCTCTCCGAAGGCCAACCCCCACCCTTCAAACGGTTTGCCCCGACTGAGTGTTTGCTCACACATCTGGCCATCCACAACAAGACCGGGGAAGTCTATGTGGGAGCTGTCAACTGGATTTTCAAGCTGTCTAGCAACCTGACTAAGCTGCGAAACCACATGACTGGTCCAGTGGTGGACAATGAGAAATGCTACCCTCCGCCAAGTGTCCAGTCCTGCCCTCATGACCTGGCTCAGACCCCCAATGTGAACAAGCTTCTTCTTATAGACTACGCACAGAACCGCCTCATTGCCTGTGGCAGCACCTCGCAAGGCATCTGCCAGTTCCTGCGTTTGGATGACCTCTTTAAGCTCGGCGAGCCTCATCACCGCAAGGAGCACTACCTCTCCAGTGTGGCAGAGTCGGGTACCATGTCAGGAGTGATCATAAGCTCCCCACACAGTCCTACCAGCAAGCTGTTCATTGGAACCCCCATTGATGGCAAGTCTGAATATTTCCCCACACTGTCCAGCCGCAAGCTGATGGAGAATGAAGAAAACGCTGACATGTTCAGCTTCGTCTATCAGGATGAGTTTGTCTCCTCTCAGCTGAAGATCCCTTCGGACACTCTATCAAAGTTCCCCGCTTTCGACATCTATTACGTTTACAGCTTCAGCAGCGAACAATTTGTCTATTATCTGACGATGCAGCTTGACACTCAGCTGACTTCGCCCGACGCCAGCGGAGAGCAGTTCTTCACCTCCAAAATCGTCCGCCTCTGCGTGGATGACCCAAAGTTTTACTCCTACGTGGAGTTCCCCATCGGGTGCACTAAAGACGGGATAGAGTACCGTCTGGTGCAGGACGCTTTCTTGGCTCGGCCGGGCCGGCAGCTGGCCAACTCTCTGGGGATTTCCGAGAATGAAGATATCCTTTTCACGGTATTCTCTCAAGGTCAGAAGAATCGGGCAAAACCACCCAGAGAGTCCGCATTGTGCCTGTTCACCCTGAGGAGGATAAAGGAGAAGATCAAAGAAAGGATTCAGTCCTGCTACAGGGGAGATGGGAAACTCTCCTTACCCTGGCTGCTTAACAAGGAGCTCGCCTGCATCAACTCAGTAAGCTTAAATCTTTGTGTTTCTTTTGGTTTTCTAAGTTCCTATTTACTACACTGTCTAAACATTTTCCCGAGAATGCTTTACTATATTAGGCATCACTGCTTTTTGCAGATATGCACGTCGAGCTTAGATAAATCTTTATTCCTGATGCTGCTCCTGTTTTTCAGTGTTTCATTATGGCATTCCCACCAGCTAAACCTCGGCCTACTTACTCTATATTCAATGATAAAACCCAGGCCTCTGGTGTTTAGTGATATCTTGCATCTTCCTTCTGCTGCCTTTCTTTTTCTTTTCTTTTCTTTTATGCACATGCTCCCTCTCCACAACCTCTTAGAGCTTTGATTCAGCCAGACAGGGGACATCATTAGCCCAGTCCCCTGGATTTGTGAAATGTCACTCAGGAGGAGCAGTGGCACACATACACACTTGTGGACACAGCATGGTTCAGTGCACTGAAGTGCGAGATCCTGAGGGAAAACGCGAGTTAGACTTGGTTTTTACTAACTGATCCACAGTGCATGGCCCTGCATGCATTAGAGAGGACGCTGCTTTCACAGACACACTGACAGGCGCTCGCACCTGAGACCTGAAGACATGACAGAAAATCTCAATGCATCCCATATACACCTGCTTACATCCTTTATTTTCCTCTGTCCTTCATCCCTCATCCCGTTGCTCTGCTCAGCCACTGTCTTTAAGTTACCTGAGCTGGAATCATCAGTTTACTGTACCGCACTTTTCAGATGACCACCCGCGTTAGAAACCACAACTGTCATCTTGTGAGCTTTTAAAAAGCACCCACCCGTCCCTTCCATCTTTACGTCCCCTAAGATGGCTACATTTAAAGAGGTTTTTCTTTAAATGTCAGTGAACACATTATTATTGGAAGATATCATCACACACACATATATGAACGCAAAGCATTCACCCTGCAGTTAATGAAGTCTCTTTGTTGGCCATCATTAGCTTGACTGCACAGATGTGTTTCATGTGAAAAGTGGTGCCAATTATTCCTCTTTTGCCACCTTCTCTACATGTAGTCTCTTTGTTTTTGGTGGTTGTCGTCATTCTTTTTTTTTTGTTATCTCCATTAGTGGCCACCACTCTGACAATAGCTTTAGGACCAGACGGAAGACCCACTCATTTATTTCAATTAGACCTTTGCACTACTGCAGCCAGAGCAATCGCTACAAATTAGTGTTAAGAGTTTTACTCCACCTTTTATGTGATAACCCCACTCCGGTGTGCCTTCATGTGCCAAGTAGATGACTTTCATCCTGGCGATTCTCTTAATGCTGTCATGATAGACGGAAAACTCCTCGCCAGTGGAGAATAGATTGAACTGCATTGTGTTGGCTGAGACTACAAACCACATTCAGTGGTTTGCATAGACCAGCAGTGTCTTGTCATGACCATTTCACTTGTAGGACCAGGAACAGCACTGCTTTAATCAATAATTTCAATAAAATATGGCAGCATCCATGCTATCAGGGCTCCATCTCTTACTTTATTTAATTGCACCTATGCATTTCCTGCCATGGTGTGTGATTTGTACATTTGTAACAGTAATTCTTTCCACGATGAGCCTTAAAAGATATTCTCCGATCACCTTTAAGTTTTTCTTTTCTTCATTTACACATTTACTGACAGGTCTCCCTTTGTCCCCTCTTTCTTATTCCCATCCTATTTTGCCAGTTTTGTTGCCATAGTTACAACACTTTTGGTGAGGATTACGTCCACCGATAATTCATCATCCCTTATACGTTATGTCAAAAGCAGTTGGCCTATTTAAACTGTCATCAGTGGTGATGTAATAACTTCAGTTATAAGCTGATTGGCTGACCCCATGACAGCAGCGAGGCCTGAGAGGTCAGCTGCAGGTTAATGATGTCTGCTCCACTGCCCCTAAAAACCGACCTAATGTCAGCTGCCCAACTCTGACCTCAACCTCTGTCCGTGGCCCAAGGGATCTCCAATCTGATATCATTTTTCAGTGTGAGAGCTGGTGCTGTGCAGAATAACTAAACACAACAAGATGTAGACCCCAGCAGGAATAGCGACTGGCACGTCAGTAGCTAATGGGGGTCTAAATAAACAAACAAATAGAAAAATGAAAATGACCAAAAAATCAACTATAGGTGCATGCTCACACATCAAATATAACTACAGCTTAGCGTGGATGCATCTATGCCAATAAATGTAATCAGAAACAGAGAAAACAATATGGTATGAATATGATTTATATGCAACTAAACTCTGATTGTGATCAAACACTGCTCCGTCTAAAAATGTAGATCTCCGTTCGCTTCGAGGGTATCAAATGCAGGAAGTGGACTACAACTTAAATGGCTAAAATGGAAATTGTTCTTGTTCATTTTTGTCTTGCAGCGCAGAGTCCCCAATTCTACAAATTCTAGCAGACTAACTGCTGTAAATGCACCCTTTGATTAATTTGTTATTTTCCTTTTTCTGTCAACATCTGATCATAGTCAAGATTTTATTCAAATATAGAGAAAAAAGTGATTTACTTGATACTTTTTTTTACTTTTAAAAATACTATTAACAATTGTACATTAAGAAATATAGGTGTGGGATTTGGCTGAAAGCCCAAAAGACTATATTTTTTTGGTGAAAACAAATCATAATCCATGATTTAAATTTCAGCCCGATCCTCTTAGATTTAGTTGAACTTAATGCAGTCCCGTTAATTTGTGCATGTCTTTACCAGGATATGAAGCTTGACATTTCAACTGTCGTGCGTGCGATGTGTGAAATAGAGAAATAATATCGCTGCATACTGTAACACAGTAAAAGGAAGTGCTATATGAGGGCGTGCGAATTGGTGAATGTGGCTTGTTGTGTAACAATGATCAACCACTGTAACAACAGTCCAAAACCATCAAACCATCAAACTGCACGTCTTTGTATCAGTAAGTGCTAAGTCTATTTATTTATTCTAATTTCACAAGTAGCATCCTAAATTGCAGCATTTAAAGAAAAAAAAAAAAGATGTTTAATGTATGCTGTTTATAAATGATTACTTAGGCCTAATTTATCCCACATATTAAACTAGTCATAGCTTTAGCAGTAAACACAGCAGCAGTATGCATTAATTTAAAGTTGTCATCACACAAATGAAAGCTACCTTAATATTATTGACATGTTAAATGATAGAAATAGATAAGAGAAAACTTTGGCTCAGATTTCTGCACAGCATCAGTCAGGCCTTGCAGACGTGGCTCCCTGGACCATAAAGACAAACCAAACATGTCGTCTCCCCATCTTCATTTCTCCAGGTGATGTCTAACTCTGTAGGCTACCAGCGTTGGGACCTGAGCCCCACCCAGATTTTTCTCAGCTACGTCAGGAATTCAAATGCAGTGCGAGCAGTGTGGGAAATGCTCGGGAATGTCGGGGTGGAGGGTGAATATGTTTAGGGCGACCCAACTGTGGCCCAGTGGAGAGGGCAGGACGGAGTGGGTGGTGGTGGGCTGGGCAGGCCTGGACAGCTGTTAGCCACACAGCCATGATGGATGACCAGGAGTCCCGTCAGCTCCGTGTGGGAAGTTATGCTTGTGCTGGATTTGAATCTGTCGGCTGTCCATTGTTAGGATGGTACCTTCCAGGTTCAGTGACACGTTAGCTGCTTTTGTTTAACACAAATGTTTGGGCACATTGGGGACCAAACACATTTTTTCCTCAACAAAGCGAAGGCATACATCACATTTAGCACCTCTGCTCTGTTACCAGACTATATTTGTCTGCTGTTTGTGTGTGTGTGATACTGCACCGCTTGTGTGTCTCTGTCCCTGAGCTTTATTAGTGAACCCCTGACCTTCTTCCCAGTTTGAGAGTGGATCAATACAAACCATTTCCACAGAAGGAGAGTGAGAGGGTGGAAGAGGGTTGCTAAGTTAGGGTAGAGAGAGAGGCAGATGACTGAAAACAGGAGAGTGCAGTCGGAAGGGAAGGCGAAACAAGAGAGAGATTGTGTATAAAGGTGAGAGCATAAAGGGAGGAACAAGTTTCAGGAAGTAAGCAAGAGAGAAGCAGCCAGAACCAGAGAAAGAGATGAAAGAAGGAGAGAAAAGGTGCTATATGTGGGTGGATATGGGAAAAATAAAAGAACCAAAAGAGAGCTTCAGAACCAAAAGAAGAGTTGGATGCCAAAGCAACATGCAGGAGAGAGTTCAGGAATTTGAAGGATGGTGTTGAGGAGATGAGGAAGACGGGGTGAAGGCAAAAATAAGAGTGGAGCCAAGGGAGATGCCTTAAGGGGAAAGAGAGAGAGGGGATGATTGAAAAAAACAGACACCAAAAACAGAAAAAATAGCCATGCACTTTGCCTGGATGCAGGTAAATTGGCAAGTTTCTCAAATAAGAACCTTTGATCAAATTATTATTTGCATCTTTCTTGTTTAATGTTTTAGTTAATGAGAAGAAAATCAAAATAAGGGACGCGTCGATGAAGAACGAGGAGAAAATATGATCATGTCCTTCACTCACGAGGAGTTTCATTTAAGTCACAGCTGTTCTTCAGCCGTGTTATGTTTTTAATAAATTCGATTTTATTCATTTAAAGTTTGTTTTTCTATGATTTGATAAAGCAGTCCTACTCCGGTCTGCGCAGATATTAACAACTGTCGACAGCC
This sequence comes from Atherinosoma microstoma, assembly GCA_037177055.1. Taxonomy (NCBI): domain Eukaryota; kingdom Metazoa; phylum Chordata; class Actinopteri; order Atheriniformes; family Atherinidae; genus Atherinosoma; species Atherinosoma microstoma. The sequence goes on from JBBBVU010000003.1 coordinate 30,120,881, forward strand.
GAACTACAACCTGAGCGAAAAAGACGGAGAATCGCATGAGAATGGAGTAAATAGACGAAACAGATAAGAAATGGTATGCAGGGGCGTAGAGAGAAACGGAAAACAGCCAAGAAGGCAGCAGCAAGCCTTTTACAGCCATCGTGTGCTGGAAAGGAGAGGCGGTGATTCACCGACTGAGAGGAGAGCAGGGCGAGAGGAAGAGTGATAGCCTCAGAAATCTTTTCACTGCCAAGAACAGCTTGAAAAAAGGGCGGATGACAGAAAGAGGGGAGGGGGATGGAGGGAGGAGAGGAGAGCGTGATTGAACGCTGACTGCCGCACAAATAATATCGGTGTCCGTCACCTGGCCACTGCGCTGTCCTCTTCAGCAGTACGTCTCTCTGTCATGTCAGCTCCAGGAGTGTGTGTCATGGCTTCTCTGACAGTGTGTGTATGTCCACTGTAGTTGCCATAGTAATGAGGACTCTGGAGCACAACAAGATGCCTTTGATGTGTCTATGAAATATTACTATGTTTAACAGGGTGTACTCCAGATAGAGAAAGGCACAAAGTGTTTACTCTGGGGTCTCTTTGCAGAATATATTATGCTGCTAAATTTACCCTCTTACATGGTGATATCCAGTTTTTCTTCATCATAAACAAACAACACACAAGTGCACTTTGCCAGTTATAGGCTGGGAGTCGGAAAATGATGGAACCTGATATTTGAGCAGCAAAAGTAACCATCAGTTGGAGTTGAAGCCATGTAAATTATCAGGTTACAGATTAAATCTGAGTGTAAGTGAATCATTGTTGATGAGGCTTGTAGGATTGTTCTTTTAGTTCAAGTTGCACTTGAAGCTGTACCCTCCATTTTCATCTTCAGCGGACATTTTTCATGGGATTTGTCACGAAAACTGTCATAATCCAATAATCCAAAGCTACGAATCTCTCTCAGGCACTCAGAATCGTAATATGAGTTCATGCAAATTTAGCATTTTGTGCAACTGGATTGTGTTGTCAAATAGTCCGTCCTTCAGCTGGTGCATTCCTTGTTCTCTTGGGAAGCAGCCATGAATCTTTTCTATTTGATTCAAAAGACTAAATAGAGTGACACATGCGCCGCTTTCTCTTGATTAGAAGATGGATGGGGAAGTTTTGAACTTTGTCCCAAGCCAATGCATCAGTCAGGGTGTCAATCATATTGAGAGTCGGTCTCAAAGTAGTCATCTTTTAAGAGCGCATTCACCAGCTGTTGTCTTGGCCGGCAGTGTCAAAGGTGAGATTCAAAGCTAAATCTGAAATCAATAGTCCTGTTTGATCTTCTGTTCTTTATGCACAGTGTTTTAGATATTTTATAGGCGGTCATCTTCAGTCACGCATGGAAATTAAGACGTTACTCTGAAACAGATTTTTACTGCTGCTAAAGCTAAAGGCTACCAGCTAACTGATAGTTTGTTTGCTCTGCTTGGTGATGGAGCTGCACCCTAGAGACTGTAGGAGTGTAGGAGATGCAAATGTTGCCAGGGATGTGTTTACCCACAGCTGATAAGAAGCCACTATCGAGGAATTATAGAGTGATTCCTTTTTTTTCTTTCTCAGAGACGGTGTTGTTTGTAGATTTAGTTTCTGCATACCTGTCATTTTTATTTGTGGACATGTCGAAGCTTGAAATGATAGCGGAAGTGTCTTGCTGCTTAAAGAGCCGAAAAATCAGCGTTACAGAATATATATAGCGTCACTTCAACCCACATTAAGACAACAGAGCAGACTTTCATTAATGTGTTACAGACAAGATAAAGTGGAGTTGACTGTGAGACCAGCTCCTAACCTGATTAAATCCATCATTAAGAATATCATGTAATGAATGTAAGACACTTGTGGTCTCTGGGAAACACCATCTTAGTTTTGTGGACCTAATCTAAAAGGATGTGGCGGCAAATGTGTTTAAGTAATTAAACCTGATTAATTGAGCCACAGTTGATGAACAGAGTTAATTGACAGTCTAAATGAGTCGAGCAAGGAGACAGTAGTTGGACGCCATGTTTTTAAAGTTATTGGTACAAATGAGTTGATGTCGGTTAATATCTGAGGACTTGATTTTTATTTGAAATAATGAGAAACTGAGTTTTGATAAGCATCACTATGAGCTAACAGTGTCACACACTGTCGTTCTCATTCAGTTTTTACAGAACAATAGACCACTATTAGAAAACAGCCCATAGAGACTGTGTGTGAGCTGCTTAATTCCCTTTTTCTGACCTTTCTTCTACTCTGAGGAGTGTTTAGCTCCACAAATCAGCAGCTATAGCAGCACTCTAATGATACTAATTGCCAGTGTAATTATGTATTGATTGGTACTGTGTGTGGGTGTTGTGTTGCATACATCATTATTAGGCATAATCAGGAAATGTGGGAAGGAGTTGTGCCTGTATCGCGCATGCAAATAATCTTGGAGTGTTTTTTATGCACAAAGTTACTCTGTGGATGCTCACACCTGTTTTATGCTGCAGCTGAGTTTGATCGTCTATTTCTCACATTTATACAACAGTGTAATGTGCAGCTTGTGCATGCACATCATGTCCTCCGTCTCTTATTGCAGTTTTAATACAGAAACACCAGAGATGTCTGAAGACTGTGCATCCATTTGGGTGGAAAATCTTCACTAGAAGTCCAGAGCAAACGTGACGGGCATTTCTGTTCAGATCCCATCACTCTGCAATATCTCTGCAACATTTCAGGACTTCGGTGAAAGTGTAAAAATGGTGAATGACAGGGGAAGTAGCTGGAACATGATCTTGTTTATATTAGAATATATTTTGCTGTTTGAAACCTTGAAAAACTGAATCATTATCCCACTGCTGATCAGTGAGCAGCTCAGAGTTGAAGAGTTTTGCTCAAGGTCCCCATGCAGTCCTCTTAGTGCTAATGGCCTGTGCGCTTACATTAGTACATATTCATTTTCAAGCAACGGAATGCTTATTTGTGCACATTTAAGGGTGTTTCCTGTACGTATGTAATATTTCTCCGTCTCATCCAGTGAGTCGAGGTCTAAACGTGTGGTAACAGCTTGTGGAAGCACTTTTCTGAATAAATGCCAACTCTGTGAGGTGTCACTGTCTGCTTGGAGTGCGCTCAAAATTTAAATTACCACCCTGCACCCTATGAATATGGAATGGGTACACTCATCCCTTTTTCTAAATTATTGATCAGTGAGGATCATGTAACATATTCTAGAAAAAAGCTTTAGTGATTCAAAGAGAAACAGTTTACAGATGGTGAAGGAAATCTCTTCTGCTTTTTCTTAGACTTTTAATGTGGAATTGTAAACCACCAAGCAGCAGGTCTTTGTTAAATTGGTAATGCATCATACTTAGAGTTACGTATTTAAGACACAAGCACTCAAAGCCATTTTCGCTCTTGCTACACATCATTATATAAGGGAGAGACCTATTTTCCTCTGTGGCATTCATGTCAACTTATTTTGCCTGCAGAGACAAACTTGTATGCATTACTAAAGTTAACATCAGATGCTAGGTTGTCAGGTCGATCCTCTGCCTTATGCATCAGCACAAGGGCACATCCGGACGTGCTTGCAAGCACATGCACACAAATTCAGCAGTGCTCCTTGTGTTTATTCGACTTGAAGAAACTCCAGCGATGTCTCCATGAGTTCAAAGCTCCCACTGATGGGTTATTTATAAGCTGCCCTCTCTCAGAATCTTTCACTCTGCTTGGAGCCAGTCTCTCTCTCACACACACACACACACACACACACACACACACACACACACACACACACACACACACACACACACACA
>JBBBVU010000003.1:30124780-30146695 GCA_037177055.1 Atherinosoma microstoma
ACGCACGCACACACACACACACACACACACACACACACACACACACACACACACACACACACACACACACACACACAGATCAGGTGAAAGGCACCTGCATCAGCCAGCATACTCTTGGTGCTCTTCGTGGGTGTGTGTGTGTGTGTGTGTGTGTGTGTGTGTGTGTGTGTGAAAATGTCTATCATCTGATTTGAAAGCAAGGCTGCAGAGGAGCAGCACCTTCAATGTGTTTCCATTTTTTGATCTTTACTTCTCTGTTATTTCTTTCTCTTCTCTGCTTTCTCCTGCTTTCACTTAGAACCCCGCCTGCACTCACATGCATAGAAGCAGGCAATTTCACGCACGTGCCATTTAGGTACACATACAACAGTGAATGCTTCACTTATATCACTTATATACATGTTATGTTTGAAGAGTGTGGGCATGTCATTTTACCTTTATGAGGAGACGGCTGATGGCTGGTGAGGAGAGATGCCAAAAAACACACACACATGCATGGACAGAAGCACTCACACAGACCTGTAGCATTATGTTGTGTTGGAGTCATACAATCAGAATCAGAACTGATTCTGATTCTACTTCTTTCCATCTCTCCATGATATCTTTTTCTTCCCTTCCCAAACTGGTTTTGCAGAGAAACAGTTAAATACATGTTGCCCAGTTTGTTTGCATGGTGTTGAATGAATGAGTGTTTTGTGTTTGCCACATGTTTTCCTCCCACCTCAATAGGTGTAATTCACAGCACCACGTATGTTCCCGTACATAGGCCTGTGTTGTTTGCTGTTTCTGGATGTTTCACCGAATAGACGCGACTTCTGACAAATCCCACTTGTACTTAGTGTAATGTGTGCCCAAACATATTTTCCTCATGCAATACGTTGAATAAACAGCAGTCACAGGGGAATGATTATTTAACCTTTCCCTTCAGCACAGACCAGCCAGCGCACATCTGCAATCAGTCAGCTATTGTGGGCTGAGTGTGTACACACACACGCGTTTGGTGCCATATGAATGAGTTTATTTCAGCGTTTTGCAGCATGAAGTGGGTGAAGCAGCTCCACCCAGGGGAAACCATCGCAGTAATGGTTGCTAGTCATCATCACATGTGACTTCAAACTGTTTCTAGAGACCACTGGGTTTGTGTGTGTGTGTGTATGTGCAATCCTCACATATTGTATCAGCAGTATTTGGGTCGCATATTTTTCTGTGACTATGAATATCAGCTGACAGCTGTAATGATTCACTCAGCTTGTATGTTAACCCTTAAAGTAAGAAGGGTTACAAAGCCTACAGACTGGGTATGCTAGAAACAATAAATGACTAGTTGATCAAGCGCAAAGTCGATCAAAAAAATCGGGAAACACATTTTTGAGACTTAGAATATGGTTCTGCACAATTTACAAAACTGCTTTTGATTTATTAATATATTTCTAGAAGAACATGCTTTTTTATTTTGGCAAGTAGTCAGACACAACACTGGTTTATCTCATGAATTAGGCACCTTTTTTTAATACTTGAATGGTTCGTAGGTCAGTGTAAAGCATGGGTGTCCAAATCGGTCGTCGAGGGCCACTGTCTTGCATGTTTTCATGCTTCCTGCTTCAACACACCTGACTCAAATTAAATGGATCCGACAGCCTATGAAGCTCTGCACAATGACTCAGTGTCCAGAGTCAGGTGTGTTGGAGCAGGGACACGTCGAAAACCTGCAGGATTGTGACCCTCTAAGATCGGAGCTGGACACCCCTGGTTTAAAGTAACCTAACTGGCAACTAACACATTTCTCAGAAAGATGTTCAGGGACATGAGGACCGGACTAAAGTGAGTTTAAAAAAAAAAAAGAATGAAAAAGTCGCCGGTATCCAAAGAAAAACTTTGAAAAACCTTCAGAAAATCCTGGGGTACTGCTGCTCAAGACCATGTGAAAAGATGTCTGGGTTCTTCTTAAGTAAATGTAAAGTAATTGAAGTAGCCCAAGACGTTTACACAGTACAGTATAGACAAAGTAATAAATTAACTGATCGATATTATTGGTAAATACCGTAAATGACTAAAATGATTAACAGCCCCTTGAACATTGTGCATTTGTATAAACACCTACCTTGTCATTAAATGAGGGATTACAAGTTGTTGAAATATTGGTAAAATCACCACTTCTTATTTTTACACACTGCCTGAAGTGTGATACACATTTAATTGGGAGGAGTTCCTCAGAAAAAAAGAAAAAAAAGAGGCCAGTTTGGTTCCAATGAACTGCAAATCTGCAAATTCATTCAGTGTGCAACGCATGAACTCCCTGAAAACCAAAACAAGAAACCTCCTCTTCTGCATTTGTGAGACTTTGCTGCCAAAGTCACTGGAAGGTTGTCGGCTTAACCCCCTCACCCCCGCTTCTCTGCAAACCCTGCAGAGCTGGAAATGCAGTCTCCAGCCAATAACCCTGCAGAGACCACAGAGAGGAATATTCCTTCCACACAGAATATCGGCTCCAGGTCTCGTGGGAATTTTTTAGTGCTTTGAATTGCATAATACGCAGCAGAATGTTGCCCCTGTAAAATGTTTCCAACCTCAAGGGAAACGCCTTTTATTCCATGCTGATTTGTGCTGTTTAAACCCTCCAGACTTGCAAAAAAGATGCAGCACCTTTACCCTCTTGTGCCCCAGAGAGGCCTGTATGGGCTTCTGTGTGTGGCTGTTAGTTTGTGAGAGTGTGTATTGATGTTGTGGGTGTTGACCCATTTGGGCTCTTATGGCAACTGTATACAGCGTTTCCAACAATTACTCTCGTCCACAGATGATGGATTAACCCTTTTAACCCGATTCCCTTCGGCTCTGACGTCACATACGGGGGTGTGTGTGTTTGTGTGTGTGTGTGTGTGTGTGTGTGTGTGAGAGAGCGGTCGACTAATCCTGGCTGATGGATTTTTATTTTGTGACAATATGGTTTAAAGTTATGTCATATGAACATGATGGCAGTCATTTTTCTCTTATTGCTAAATCTTTGTGTACACGAAAAATAAACTGTCTGAATGCATGTTTTGGATTATTTGGTTGCGCGGGCTTGTCAGCCAAATCGTGTGTGCCCGTCACTTGCCTTGGTTCTGAGGGGAAGAAATTGCCCCCAGCCATTGGTGGTTACAAAAGAAAATTGTTTCAGGTAATAGCTATGTTTGTTTCTGTCAGTTTCTTAACAACAACCCCCCCCCCCCCAATTTACGAGCAGGAGCTTCCAGCAGGGGTGGGGAACCCTGGTCCTCGGGGGCCGCATTCCTGCAAGTTTTCCATGCATTCCTGCTCCAACACACCTGATTCAAATCAAAGGGATCCAGCAGCCTATCACAGTGGCTCATTAATTTGAATCAGGTCTGTTGGAGCAGGAATGCATGGAAAACTTGCAGGATGAAGGCCAAGGTTCCCCACCACTGAAATAGAGGGTAAGCGGGACAATCACTTTGTTGATAACACTACCACTTCTTGGAGAACACGAAGCAGGTGTATTAGGATGGAGGCATGATAGAGTGAGATATGGAGGGAGAGTGAACCTTATTGAAGACGGAGGGAGAGGTAGAAAAAGTCTGAGGGGATATTGAAGTTTGCTCAGTTACCGTTGAAGCTGGAAGCGGAATGAGGAAAAGAGTGAGAATGTCGAAAAAGGCACTATGTTTTATTGACGTGTGCTGAACTGCAGGCAGTTTAGGGGTTGGTATGTGTGTGTGTGTGGAGGGAGGCGTTATCTCTGCCCTTGTGTGGATCAATCAGATGATGTAGTGATAAGTCTTTGGATTACACTGATATTTACACACTCACCAGGCGCAAGTGTGTGTATCAACTCGCACATGTGTCTTCTGGCTCCTGTTAACACACCAGTGGTCATTCAGCTCTCCACTTCAGCGACACGTCAGAGACTTAATGACTGACACGCACCTCTGTGCTGTCACACTCGCATTTATTCCCTGTCAGTAGCAATTTGGCAAAGCAGCATCAAAAATGGACTCTCTAATCAAACAGTGGGCTAGTAGGATATTACTTTCATTATGTTTTATGGTTGACATCATTTTTAATGTACTTCATAAATCATTTCATCTTTAAGGTGTCAAAAAACTTCAAAACCGGTCCATTTGCAGTTTCTCAGTGCTCACATAGATGTCAGGTTGTACCAAGTCAGCATTTTTTCATTAGAAGTATTAAAAAATGATGTATAAAGAAGGTCATTTAGAAATGTACCATTAAATCAAACTGGGAAGGTCGGAGATCTTTCAGGAATTAATCAACAAATAGTTTTATTTGTTATCAAATCTTAGCAATAATAGATCGATGCCCTTAAAATCATATAAAATGTGTTAGTTAAGCAAAGCATTCAGCATTAAAAAGACATTCATTCATTCATTCATTCATTCATTGTGGCACTTGAACCTTTCTTTATTGATCATACCCTGAATGAGTGTGTGTGGTGACTGGTTAAGGGATCATATGGGTCAGTGAATTGCCTCGGGTGATGTGGCCCTCATGACTCTGGAATGCTCCTGATATTGTCACATGCTCGCTGGCATTACCGCCGTGTCACTACCATGACCGAACACTCCAGAGTAAAAAGGTTTTGCATGGTGGGATTCTGCTACATTTGTGTGTGTGTGTGTACGTGTGTGTGAATGGGTCTTTATTTGAATAGCCTACTTAACATGTTGGGAAATGGAATCAAAGCATTAAAGTCAGATGATGCACCAATCGGCTTCCCTGCATCCCACTGGGAGATGGAAACAAGCAGCATGGACTTGAACACAGCTTGGGTGCTTTCAGGATGTGCTTTTAGAGGCAAACTGGGGGACTCTGGTTGAAGTGCTTTACATCCTGAGCTTGAGCCGACTTTTGTTATGTCCCATAGCCTTTCTTCTTTTTTGTAAGGTTTCAGAATATAATGAAAAGGACATTGTATAATTCTGCAGTGATCCTGCTGATGATGTGAACATTTTCCCAGTAAATTAGACCAACTTGGTGGCATTAAAGAGTGGCAGTCTTCATACTGATCAGGGAAGAGACTGAATCTTTGCTGTCTTTCCTCTCTACACTCTCTTTTTAGAGCTAAAAACTTAGCTAATGTGCAACCATCTTTATGCACAATAAACACTTCAAACCTGATGTGACATGGAAAAAATGACTGACCATCCCCTAACCTACAAACAGCATCGCAATTTGAATCTTCACAGAAAATCCAACTTAAGAGACACTTCTTTTAGCTCATTCTTGCTTTCTCTTGTTCCTCCAGCCTCTGCAGATCGATGACAACTTCTGTGGCCAGGACTTCAACCAGCCTTTGGGGGGAACCAGCACCATTGAGGGCACCCCTCTCTTCATAGACAAGGACGATGGCATGACTTCGGTGGCGGCGTACGACTACCGTGGCAACACTGTGGCGTTTGTCGGCACACGCAATGGAAAACTGAAGAAGGTAGGGGTGCTAATGTTTTTCATTTGGACCGTTAGTCTGTTTATGTTGTGGCTGATTTTTAGTGCTGCAGCTGTTGGGGTTGGATATTATCCATCCATCCATTTTCTATACCGCTTATTCCAACTCAGGGTCGCATGGAAGCTGGAGCCTATCCCAGCATTTAGCAGGCAAGAGGCAGGGTACACCCTGGACCTGTCACCAGTCCATCGTTTATGTTTCTATTCTCTGGTGCTTCGTTTGATTACTTGTTTCTTCTATACAGCCTGTTTGCTAGCGTTTATATCCGTCTTCTCTCATTAACTGCATAGCTTCATTTCCACTCTCCCTCTGTATTTGTGAATAAAAATAAAAGCCTCTAAATAAAGCATCCATGCTTTTGAAGAGAACAACTCTGCAAGGACTTTAAGTTATATTTAAGTATATATATTAAGTATTTTCAGCCTAATTGTAGTAGATTCAAGTGGATCTTTTACATCTGCACGTCGTATAAGCATCTAGAAAACCTGTCGTGGTTTTTATCGCCATGTCATGTGTTAGAATTGAACTGCTGCATCCCAGTGTGACACACGGTCTTGCCTCTTTTAAGAACCAGCCTTCAGTCAGTCCAGCAGCTGTGACTAGTGAGAGGCTTTTCTGCCCATGTCAGCTATACAGTTCTGTCAGTTTAGATGTATAGATGGAGCACAGAGGGAGAAGAGCGGTGATAGATGGAGTCTTAACCGATTTCCTTCTTTTCCCCAGAAAGACTTTAAGTCGATATCTTTTATAAAAGTAATTTTTTTGTGAGCAGATTTCTCATTAGAGATGAGTTTTTTCATGCTTATGCAGCTTTTCCCTCTTTTCTGTAAGGATGACGACGACTACTGCACAAGTTAACTGCAAGTTTAGTCTTTGGGTTTGTTTGTTAGTTGCACATTCAATCTGGCATCATTACAATTCCTCTTGTGTTGTTTGGTTGTGTTAAGCCTGCGTATTTGTTACTTTGTGTGTGTATCCAGTCTATGGAGGGCAGAGCTCTCGGGGTAAATGCTAGCTTATTAGAATTCAGCCCATTTCTCTCCTCGCTGCTCCAGACCTGTCATCCATTCAATATTATGAATGTATAATCAGCCTGTGTGATTGTGCGCTTTTAATGTGTGTTTGTGTATGCACGCAGTGTTTGCGTATTTGTCACTCACAGTATGTATAATAACGTGTGCTCCTGCGATGGCATGGGCTTGTGTGTGCACGTGCATATTCATGTTTATGTGAAAGCAAGAGACGACAAACAATACAACGTCGACTAAGATTCAGTGCTGTGCATTTGTCAGCGTGACACCCATTCACTTAGCTTGGCAACAGCTCCTTTATTTATTCAGCTGCCCTCACATGCCTTTTCTTCTGCACTGTAGTGCACTCTGGTTGAGGTATATGTGTGTGGAACATCACCTGGGAGAGCATCGCCACTGTCGGTTGTTGTGCTGTGCTGTTGTCGTGTGTGTGCTTCGATGTGTTTGTTTGTTAACAACCGAGCCAACGAGTCTGCAGTTCTTTTGGCTGCCTCAGATAACCGGGAAATAACAAAAAACCTGGTCCAATCTATAAAAAATACGGTCCAATCCATAAAACTTGATATGCAGGCACACACAGACTTGGAGGCATTTAAAAGAGGCCGATTAGGATAAAATGGAACCTGGAATAATAGCTTGGTCGTCACATGTCAGTGTTTCAGTGTTTTGCTTCTATGCTTTAGAGTGCATGCAGACCATAATTGAATGACAAGTGGACATCTTGTTCTCACACCTTCCACAGGAAACCATTGGTGTTAAATATATATATCTATATATATTTATGTAGACACAATTGAGGATGTGAAAAGATGGTACATTATGTTAGAATTGTGGATGATTGTGCTTGATAGACTTGAAGAGGAGCCTGGAACAATAGGCGTCTGTTTTAAGTAACGTTATCTATCCTGAAACATTTCCTTATTTATCATTTGGCAAAACCTGAAGTGCTTTGATATCCCGCCTCGTCTCCTTTGAGTTTATTTTTCCCTCACAATGATGTTCAAGGTTGTCCAGAGCAACAAGACGGTGGCATAAACATGTTAAAAAGCAAGAACTAATGAAGTCCCTTTGTGCTCTGTTTTGCCATACACACACCCACTCCCTCTCATGCACACACTCACAGGGGAAGCTTTTACTAATGAGTTGTGGTTTAATGGGACACAGATAGAAGAGATCCAGGAGCAGGAAGAAAGATGGAAAGATGAAGCAGATAGAGCGAAAAGCAACAGGAGGTGGAGGACAGAAGGAAGTGATGAGGAAAGGTGATGTCCACTGTTGTGATTAACTAATTCTGGCGGTCATCCGGATGCTGCTGTGGTCAAGGATGTTGCTGTGTGCTGGCGGTCCGCTGCACTTAACATTTAGGATAAAAAGCATCTGCTCCTTTTTAACTGGTTTATGATCTCTGGCTGCTTGGCCCAATTAATCATTGGTCACTAACTGTAAGTGTTGTCTATGACGGATGGGGGCGGCTGTGGTTCAGGGGAAGAGCGGTCGTCAAACAGAAAGTTGATGGTTCGATCCCGGCTTCCTCAGACTACATGTTTAAATACACTTAGGCAAGATACTGAGCCCCAAATTGTATGAATGTGTGATTGTGGAAAAAAGGAAGTGCTGTATGAGTGTATGTGTGAATGGGACTTGAGTGGTTAAAATGACTAGAAAAGTACTACACAAGTGCAGTCGATTTACCATTTACATACTCTACCTCGCTCTTTGCTCTGACTTTAAAAAGTCCTTAAAACCGTCTTTGTAGAAAAGATTTGACCAGATCCAGATTTGGATCAGGTGCAAACAAAATCAAACTCCTGCTTTTTCAGGCATCGTTGAGCAATTACAATAAAAGGGTATTCACCGTGACGCACACACTAACACGCAATTGCAAGGTCTCAATAGGTGGTCTGAGGAGATGCAGGAAAAAGAGGGGATGGCAGTCGATAATCCAATACGCAAATGTAGTTTCTTTTATTTTTCCCCCCTTTTGGACGCCGTGCACAGGATTACACGCAGACATGAGTTAGGATTCCTCAGCTGCGTCCTCCATCAGGGGGCAACGTGAGCCATCTGTTAGGTGTATGCGGTCAGTGTGCCAGGTGGTCGGAGCCCCCAGTACCCACTGTGTGTCCATTGTGGCTGTGCCAAGCTCAGGTGGCTGGATGCGGAGGTGCTGCCGAATGCCCATTCATCAGTGCATCAATGAGGCTAACCCGCAGATCCTGACGACAGCAGGACCAGGCTGGTACTAGTTTTAATGGCAAGTCTGAAACAAAGAAAGGAAGAGCATTCTATTATACTTATGTTCAAACTTTTATAAATCACACATATGATAACTGAATTAATGATAACAGCATCAATCCTTCAGAATGAAGCTGTTCATGTTGAGAGCAGCAGAGTGACTGGTGAATGTCAAAGATAACAGGACTGACCTCAGGCCCAGTGAGAGTGTTTCCATTAACCATTTAGCATCAGTTCTGCAGGGTGTTGCTGTGCACTATCAGCTCTGTTATCATGAAGAACCAGAGGATGACGGCATCAGTGAAGCTCCTACCATCTAAACATTAAGTACCAGATGGAATTTGATGTACACTCAGCAGGCCTCATGTAGCTCCTGGCGGGTTTCAGTGTCAGATGTAGAATCTGGGAGGGTTAAAAATGTTCATTTCTTACTCTTTTTTTTTTTTTTTTAAATCAGATTTTGTCTCAAAGAAATTAAGTGAATGAATTTGAATCCATACATTTTTCTTATTATTGATGAAAGTGCTATAAATTGATAAAAGTGCATTAAATCCTGAAGCACTGGTAATATTTTCTGTGAGTTTAGTCAGACTGGGATTCAGCAGTAATTGCAGGCGTTGTGTTGCTTTCCAAAGGTTAATAACAAGTGACAGTTTGTCGTTTGTATGTGTATATTGCTGCATGAAGTCACTGATGTACTCCACTGGGATTGCCGGTGTCACCATTAAGAGACCATGTCATGCCCTAATTGACTGATGATTCTTATTCTTCGGGTGCATAATGCTGCCCTGTCAAACTCCCCTGTGTGTGTGTGTGTGTGTGTGTGTGTTTGTGTGTGCAGGCACGTGCTTGTGGTTTGCATTCAAATGTCTGTTGCTACCTCCCCTTTGTTGACAGGACCTCCACCCACATGGGAATGCATAAACTAACTGGTGCGCACACTGGGTTTTACTGGTTGGAATGGTCAGATATAAAAGTGTTGTGGAGGAAATAATAACTTTAACTCCATTTGTAATGTCTTTTGTTAATGAGAACACACCAGCCTGAAAGTCAGAGTCTGAAAATATGGCATAGGGACTTCCTGATTCTGTGTGTATGTGTGTGTGTCATCGTTTGGCTCAGTCACCCGAGCCACGAGTTTTTTGGCCTGGGAATGAGTACAGAGACCGGCTTTGTGCGGGCGTTTGGTTGCTCTCGGTCATTAGTTCACACAACTGCATGGGGGTCACGCAAACACACACAGAGGATGAGAATGAAATGTTTTTTTTTTCGTGGGGGTGGTGGGGGGTGGTGTAGAGAATGGTGGAAGAGATCAGACTCAGTAGAAGCTGCAGAGGTTAAGACAAAGCTTTTACGACGATGCAGATAATTCATACGGTTGCATTTAACACACAGTTTTTCCACTTCATTTATTTCTTTTCCAGAGTGCCATCGGTCTTCCAGTCTTATCAGGATGTTCCCAAATTAACAGCAAAATATGTCATTTTCTGCCGCGGCCTCTGCTCCTTCCTGACTGCAGCATTTTCAGTAAAACCATAACACGAGTGTGATAAGCCAAGCATATACAGGGAACCCCTCCCTAGCATGCAACTTAGCATGAAATGAACTCAAGCAACTGAACTAATCGGCCAGTAAGTTCTGATATTTATGTGGACACTGTTTTGCCTCCTTTTGTGTTTTTCTAATGGAGGGTGCTGCTGCAGCTGAACTGTGTGATGAAAGGCTGTTTGTGTGTAGATGGGGCGGAAAAAGCACTTGTCGGGGTTTAATTGTGAATTATGCAATATGGCTAAAAGAATTAAATACATTTTTTCAACGCTATAAAAAGTTGAAATCTCTTTGTTTATTAAAGGAAAAATCACTTTTCTAAGTGCTTAGAATGGTCTCTTATGGTACCAGGGTATGGAATTAGGGTATATCTTTCTTTGAAATTGGGTTTCTAAGCAGGACGTTTCCTACATAATGTGACTTAGGGATTAGTTCAGTAACTTCCCCTGCTGGTCTTCATGGGTGGAGGGCCCATGCTCCTATATGATGTGTTCGCTCCGCCCCTCTTCAGCCGCCAGGAAGTCAACGGCTTCTAATCTAATGAGTAGATTACAGAATCTTATAGTTTTATGAGTAGCATTAGCTCTGTTTCTATTGTCCACTGGTTCACTCACTGTGTTGCATTTGTTACAAAGAAGAATCATTGAGGGTTCGGAGCAGGCAGCTGTCAATACATTGCAACACTACTTGGATCTGACTCTGCTACACAATTATGTCCCGGATATTTGCAATTATCTCTGTCGTATAAACTAACACGAGAACATCTGCACCATATTTGAGTCATCCTCATGTTGCTTTACTTGGATAAGTAAATATTGGTAAAGACTTCACATGTCTGCCCACATAAAACTTAATAACACATAATCCTTGAATACGTAACTTTATTTACATTATATTTGGGCTGGAATTGATCCAGCAATGTAAGCACAGAGGGGACTTCAGCGTGTTGCTGTGCTTCAGTATTTTCTTTTTTACCCTCACAAATCAGTCCAGTACAGTGAGAGAAGTTTTTTTTCTTTCTTTAAAAAAAAAAAAAAAAAACGTGTCCAGCATCATAGCAAGCAGAATGATGGTCTGGCTGCTGGGTTGTGCCGAACAAATTTGCTTTGCCAAGAGGAGCTTTATGGGTATAAAAGCTCATCTTGATTGTCTGAATTCTGTTTTTATTTATTTGTTTTGAATAATAGTTTGTTACTGCATTTATATAATATTGCTGGAACTGACCGGAAGGGACAAAAAGAACAGAAAAGAAAGGAATAATAGACAGAAAAAAGAGGAGACAAAGATGCACCAAATGGACAACAATGCAATCCAACCGCAGACACTAGACAACCTGTTACACCTGGACAAAAACACAGGAAAGAACCTCCCACACAAAGCCGACAACCGTCAGGAGCACCAATGAGAAATGAAAAAGTTGAAAAAAAAACATGTATCTCAACTAAAACCAGAGTAGCAGAAACACACACAAAGAACATTAACTGAAAGTATGTATTAGTAAATAAAGCTACAGGACAACCCAGTGACTGTGTCAGCATGAAGAATATACGGAGAGAAGCGGGTTCAAAGTGGAGTTTTTTTCTTATTGCAGCAGAAGCTCCATAGATACCAGCTATTCTTTTCTTCTAGATGTAGTCATTCAAAGTGTAGGTTATGCAGCTCGAGCAGAGAAAGATATGAGCCCTTGTTTGTTTGAGAAGTTTGAGGAATGTTATGTTCACCAGGCACTCTCAACAAATAAGAAAATCAAAGCTGAATGTCGTGTACAGTTTCTGGACAGGACATTCAGCTTGCCTTGTAATGATTAAGTAGTACGCTATGTAAAAAGCTCTGGTCTTCAACAGGAAGTGCGACATTATGAGCTCTTCGTCCTTTTAATAATGCTAATTATTGAAGTAAACTGGCCGAGCTGAACCATCACAAGACTAATGTAACAAGACAGAACAAACATTAAACACAACTAGAATCTCTACTGATGAGTCTTCCTGTCTGCACAGAATGTGGCTGTGATGGTTAGCTGCCATGTTATTCATGTATTTTACGAGCAAAGCTTTCAAATGCAACTTTATTTTAGGTTTTTGTAGCCGGTGTTGTGTGAAAGACAGCAGACGGAGCACATATATCTTGATTTTGTAATTTAAACTATTTCTACATTGTGCTGTAACACAAATGTTAATGTAGTTGAAGTGAATGGATGTTTTATTCATCTATAGAACGAATGCACCTCCATATGTGTGTACATCTGTGTGTCCCACTGAAGCATGTGGATATCAATTATCTCTCATCATTGCCAGCCCGAGCCTTTCTCCCATCTGCTAGCTTGTCCTCATATGTGGCTATACTCAACCTAGGACGGCACACGACGTCTCCATATGAATGCACTTTTACGCATATTTATCAGGCCTTGGGGACGTCTCTGCAGAATTTCACACGGTAAAAATACAGCGCGTGTGTCACTTTAGGCCTTAGCTGCTGTCATCTTAGTTTTAGCTCAGGATGTTAGCGGTGACACAGGGCGTTGGATGTTAGCTCCAACGATGTCCAGAATACATCCACCCTTCTCATTGGAACTAAAATGGCTGCTGTACAACCACGGTTGTATGAATTAGTAAAAGGAATCATCTCGCGCGTCCTCACTTTGCTACTCTGCCTCTGTTTTCCCTCTCACTTTCTGTTTCATGTGCTCCTCACATATTCTCTTTCCGCTCTCTCTTTCTGTCTCCTTCTGTGATCAAAGATTCCTCTCCCTGATAATACTTGAGCTTTTCTGTGTGTCGAGATGTAGTTATCGCTATTTTTCTCTCATCATTTTCTCTCATTAAAGAGAAGAGCGCGTGCACAAAACAGTGCAAACATGCGGGAAGTTGTAAAAAAAAAAAGCACGCGCTCAACCGTCACGCACACATTCATTCATTCACATTTTACAACATGGATTGTAGCACTTAAGTTGTGAGGGTAGACAGTAATGAGGGGGCTCCTTAGAAGATTTTATGCCATCACATCTTCTCAACACTCTTATTCGTGAATCCACCCACACAGTCTCATTAAAGCTGTGTCTCTAACTCTGCACCTTTGTCCTACAAAGTCTCATCTGCCATTATAACCCATATTTCCTACCTTACTAACAAGCAATGGTGACACTAAGGGGCAATATGAGGTGATAGTCCTTTTTGCTAATCTTAATGTATATCTTTTAATCTCACTGCCAAACTATTATGCAGTAATATAAGCAGCGCTGCGATAAATTTTCAAAGCTAATCACTTTTAAAAAGCAGGATAAGTTACAGTGAGCTCCTGTGCTAGCTAATACCACAGATGAGAACAGTTCAGTCCTCGATAATCTCAGTGCTAATGCACTTTAGCTCGGTCCAACAGTGTGTGACTGCAGTGCACGGCACTCATTCACTACCTCGTCGGTCCCCTCCTAATTCACTGCTACCAGGGGTTAATGAGGCAAAGTGAGAAGGAGATCAGAGTGGGAAAGAAAGCCGGGAGAAAGGGAGACAGTTGAAAAGAAAGAGCAAGGGAGATGAATAATAAATGTTCCATGCTTGAATCCATTTTTTAAGGGAAGATTAGAGGAGTCTGGATGCAAGCTGGGACGCTCACATGATCCAAGTGAGGACGAGGCCAGCCTGTTTCTAGGTCATCTCCATTAGGCATCTCCAGAAAGAACATCAAAGTATTCCAGTTTTTCATATCATATGTATGTGCGATGTTACATGCTTTTCTATAGATTAGAACTCAGTAGCTTTTTATCATGAAAGATGTGATGTGGTGTTTATATGTGGGACCTATTATCATGTGTTTATTACATTTGATATACAGTATTAAGGCGTCAACACCATCCAACTACATTGAATTTTAAAACAATTTTGGGAAGGTTTTTATGTAAAACTCCATGTTGGTGAGAAGACTACATATTTAAGCCTTTAGAAAGAGAAATTGTAAGGTTGGGAAGAGAATATGTTGTCCTGGTCTGTCTCTGTCTTCACCAAACGATGCAGCCAAGAGCACAGCAGGTGCATGGGACAATGCCAGGGCTCGATGGACGCCTCCACTTTTGAAAAGACGCACAATCCAACATACAGAAAAAAAGAGATGATGTCATATATCAAACTAACGAGTTAAAATGAGCACATTAATGTTGTACATACAAACTTGGACGCGCACCGGGGCGGCATTGTCCAGAGGGTTTGTCATGATGGACACAGCAGGCATAGATTAGCTTTCACACATTCTCACATTTGTGTGTGCAAGCCTGTATGTGAGATATAGCTACCAAATGCACACCCCTTCCTCTGCAGTTAGGCCCTGCAGAGCTCACTATAAGCCTTGATTTGGAAGAGACCATCTCCAAAAGCCCTTAACCACCTTATGTTGAGACCACTTAACCTCTTGACCCATTAACTGAAAGGAATCATCAACTTTTTACAGAAGGAAAAACACGAATAGAAGCAAACCATATAATGAAACAAGACGCATCACTTGGATGTTTCCCTCGAATCTTTGTAAAGAGCTGGATGTGAGAAGCTTCTTCAACTCCATTACATCAAATGATGAGTGTGAATATGTGAGCTACTATCAAATTAGCTAATCTACTGTGAAGAACGCAGACGACGCTACAGTTCAAACACAGAGGCTCTCAGACTCTCCTGTGGGAAGCAGCTGTAGCAGGCTTATCAGATTACACATTGCCAAGCTAATAGATTTTTAATAGATTGTTTTTGATTAGTTCCTCTGGTTTAGAGACGTTAAGATGATTAACGTTTATGTGTACAGAAACAAATACGCTCACACCTGCATGTCTCTCCGTAAAGTGTGTTTGTAGATTCTTGAAAGTGCCACAAGTGAAATGTGAGCGTTTTGTTTGAAGCGTGCATCTTCCTCAAAGACGCACACAGAAATACTCTGGGGGTGAATTCCAAAACAACAAATGCAACAACTCTTTGTGTTCATCTTCACACGGCATCTCCCGCTGTCTGACTAATTACCCCCCCCATCCCGGGCCCTCCAGAGTGTACAGTTTTACCCCGAAGCCTTGTCATAGTATTAGCTGGCTTGCTAACTTACTCCAAGCACATTCACCTCCTGACCACTGCTAGCCATGTTGCACTCACCCTTTTGCTAATCCTGTTAGCACAAGAGTCTGTGATATCCAAGTGGAAAGCCAATCCCCCCCACTAATGCTGATCATACACCCCCTGGCTTGTCTATTAGCCGTACATTGGACTGAAATGAACTTGTTTCACTTTCTTTGGCTCATTTGTTTTTAGTTCTGTGCATCACAGCGAGTCCACTCCAATTAAGGAGTTTAGATCTGGTGTTAATTAAAAAAAGTAGCTGTTCTGATTGCACTAGCAAAGCCTTTAGCATTAGTGGTGCTAGCAAAGAAGTAGTAAAGATTGATAAAGCCGACCTTTCGACTTTACGGTTTCCATATGCATTGGGCCTTTAAGTGGAGGCTCACTGGGTGCGGTTTTATTCACTCATTTGAAGAGGGTTATATCTTTATTACAATCTCTCTTTGATTGCCCCCCACCCCCCATCTGCATTCACTTATCACACGGTTTCTCCTCTTGGTGAAATATTTATCAATCTATTTCTTTGATTCAAATGTTTCAAACTGATTAATTAGTCATGTTTGCATCCATCTCTCCTCCCCCTGTTTGTCTCTTGTTCCTCCTTTACTTCTTTTTTCTTCAGTCAGTTCCTCTGTTTTTCCCTCTTAGATTTACTCACATCATCAGTACCCCCCCCCCCCCCCCTCTCCATGGGGTTAGTCATTAGTTGAATGAGTGAGCTGATTGCATTTATTCCCAAGGCTTGCATTTGTTTGTGTCTTCTCTTTTTCCCTCCCTCCTCCATTCCTCACTTTCACCTCCTCCCTTGCTCCCCAGCCATTCTCTCCCAACTGTTTTCTTTTCCTCATCCCTTCTTCTCACAGCATACACCTTCTCTACACCTCTCTACTCCTCTCTTCCTTGCTTTTCTCCATTTTTGCACAAATGAAAATGTGCCGGCTGAAAATGCTGGTTTGGGTTGCTGAATTTGACTCCCAACCGTATCATCACTAAAACATTCATTGCAGAGTGTCACTTTAAATTGCCTAACACCAATTAAGCCCTCAATATTCTATTTAATTGGCCATTTAGACTGGCTGCAGTTTGAATACAGAGTCTCCCTGGAAAAGGTTTAGCTGGCCACCGACGGCCCATGTGGCCATTTCGAAGACTGTTTCCCCTTCCCTGGGGGTTTTACAATGCTTTGGCCAGCTACTAACACTGCCAAGAGCCAAGATGGAGGCGTGTTCATGGTGTGTTTGTGGAAGGGTGAGTAACAAATGGCAGGAAGAGAGAGAGTTTCTCCTCTGTCTACCCTTCCTTCTATGCCACCTCTCGCACTCCAGCCATCCTAACTCCCCTCTCCTTCTCTGGTCCTCCATCCATGTGTTACTTGTGGATTAAGCTAATTAAAGCACCGCAAACAGGGTCCCCAGAGAGAGACTGCACACAATCACATGTACATACACATTATTAAACACATGCATTCATTAATGAAGGCCAGTACACAGGCGTATACAATAATGAAAACAGGAAAGAAACACAAAAACAAGCACACATACTTCTAAAGACATGCATTACACTGTCCAAGAACTAGTAGATTGTGTTTCATTGTGCTGTTTCTAAGGACACAGTAAGTATGTGACACTGGTGGTCATTATATTACATTTCTTGGCAAAGCCTAATTTAAACATACTGTAAAGAAGCTAAATATCCTCCTCATTAGATGTCTTTGAATTTCTGTGACAATTAAATAATTTGACTTCAAAGAAGAAATGAGCTTATGGCTGAGACCCCCCCCCCCATATGGATATATCTCTGTTAGCTCCAAGCTTCAGCCGAAGGAACTCCAGCTATGTGTTATCAACCATAAGAGTCTTGTGCTGTGTATTTATGGGTCAGTGGCGGAGAACTGGTGGCCCAGAAATAACACGAGACCGAACTCACTTTAACCTTTCTTTGAGCATGTTTCAGGGGTCTGTGTGCATGATCTGAGATGGGATGGAGGACATTTTCTGTAGTTGGGGAGTCATGGATGCTTTAGGACACGATGGCCAGCCAGTGTTTTTGCCTTCATGTGCCCGAGTGCTGGGGGACTTTTATCCTGTCACTGAAAAAGAAAAGAAGGGATGGAACGCTGTGTCACTTGGTAGGAATTTCTTCCGGATGTTTCTCCTCTCAGGATATTGGCTATGCCTCTAGAAAACCGCCTGCTTCCAGGGAAACCTATTGGATTACTGATAACCTTGGAATGGATATGGCCAGCACAGAAGGTGTGTAAGTGGTGGAGGGGAGATGGGGATGGGGATGGGTGCAGTGCCTTCCACCTTAGTTTGCTCTTTTCTTTCTTTCTTTTTTTCCTTTTCAGTTTTTTCATTCTTTCTTTCACTCATTGTGCTCTCTGGCTGTTAAATCAATGATAGAATGACGTTAAATATGTCTCCAGTTTGCTCTCCATGTTCCCTCTAAATTGTATTTGTCCTCCCCTGCCACGGTTGGTGGGTTTAGCATTTGACTGGCTGACAATCCCACGAGAAACCTGTTGTATTATTGTGCCGAATATATCACAGCATTTTGAGCATATGGCAATAAACACACTGGAACCCAAGCGAGCACAAGCGCACACCCAATAATAAGGCTCCAATAACATAGGGGTCTTTACTCCAACTTGTCTCCAAATCCCCCTGTGACGGGCCTGCTCCTTGGTTGCCATGGCAACAGTAGTCAGGGCAGCCGCGGCTGGTGATAGTGAGGAAGAGTAAAGGATGAGAGAGAAAGAAAGAGAGTCACAGGGAGCATTGATGTTTGTGACGCCGCCGTGGGATTTGAACACAGTCGCAACCCTGAAACTGGGTTGCTGCAGTCTTGCTAAATGTTAGCGTAGCAGCAGCTGCAGCACAGTGCTGGGAATGCAGTTTAAACTGGGGATGGAAATAAGTGGGCTTGTAGGTCATGTTTACCCCTTGTGTGCATTTCTGTGTGTGTGTGTGTTTGGAAGGAGTGAGACGGAAAACGTGTGAAGGAGAAATGAAACTGCAGACACAGCACACACTCATTTGGTCTGCACATGTGTTCGGTGTTTCTGTACGTTTGTGTTCTTGGAGAGGGGCTCTGTTTGTGTAGATGTGCTCTCCCATGCACAACACAATGACTCTGAACCGGATTCATTCTGCACTCAGTCGCTTTGATGGGAAATCGGCTTAATTACAACTACAATGTTTCCAATTTTTTTTTAACTTAATAACATAAGTTAATAAAAGGCAGCAGAGAAAATTGAATTTTACACTTAAACCGGTATTTCCTGCGCTTTCAACTTCTTTTAACATCAGTCAAAAGCTTGTCTTGTCCCCAGTTGATTGTGAATCAGTACGTAGAATTTAGATAATGCTATAAAGTTGAAAAACCGTTTCAAGAAAATGTTCGGGGGGAGGGGGGGGTATATATCTGCACATACACTGTACAGAAAAGCTCAGCAGAGACAGGATGCACAGCAAACAGGCAGTTAGTGTCAGGGCGGACGATGGAAAATCCATAGTTTCATTACAGGCCCAGTGCTATGAATGTGTCCAGGAGGCGACCATAGCTCCATCACGGGCCCTACGGGAGCCAAAATGGCTGCATTTAGTGATGCAGTGGACTGAAGTGGAGGCAAGAGGGTCAAGGCTGCCGCTGGGAATAAAGAAAGGCCAAGAGGAGCCAGACTAAGTTAATGTGCAGTAACTGGCAATGCTTCTGTTGTACACTCACCTTTATGGATTCTGACACACCGTGTTATGATTATGCGTTTGTGTGTCAAGGAACCTCTCGGTATGATTTGTAATCAGCAATGTGGGTCACAACATAATGCCATTTATTAAAGTGTCTTGTAGATTTCAGACAGAAAGGTGATTTGGTATTGAAGGGCTGGTAGATGTTCACATTCTAAAAAGTTAATTTCCTGCCCTGCTTGTGTGTGTGTGTGTGTGTGTGTTTGTATCTGTGTAACATACACATCTTTTTTTAATTATATCCAGTCAAGCTGATTCATTATTAATGTTATATTACTTGATTAGCACCCTACTCTACATCTCACTTATGCAGCTTCCTGAAAAGGCATGGAGCCTCCTGTGGCCACCAGCAATCATATATTTAATTTTCGTGCACACATTTGTATCATTCGCTCAGCCATCATGAAAAATCCGGGAGTGCTTTAAAGGCACAAAGCCACTTAGAGTTATTGAAAAGGGCCTGAGGTGAGTTTATCTGGGTGGAGGTTGCACCCAGGAGCCCCCTGGCTATTGTTTGTCCCTCTAGGTGATTAGAGTTAAGAGACAGGCTTTAAGGGAAATTAGCTTTCGATTAGGTCCTCTGATAAAGAGGTTGCATTGTAATTGACCTTTCAGACCAAAAAGCAGAGAGCAGGTGAGCCGTGTTGTCTGCGGTAATGTGGATTGATTTAAAAATAGTGCTCATTTGCTGAAAGTTTCTTCCGTCGACACAAGTAACGTGCTCAAATTCCCTTCTTCTTCCTTTTCACTGGCATCTGGTACGTCACAAAGTTAGGTGTTGTTCGAAATGGTGGCCCAACTTTTTTAATCTCATAAGCCATGGGTATTTCATTAATAGAAATGAGTTTTTTTTTGTGTACATAACCAGATGATATAATGTCAGACCTCTTCAAAAACAACCCATTTCCTCCGAGGAAGCAGCAAGTGAGAAATAACCACGGAGAGCTGGAGCAGAGGCATATGTGGAGAGGAAAAAAAACCCAGCACACACTCGCGCACACACACTTAATCAGGTTGATTGCTTGCGGCTCTGACTCCTCTCATTGCATCATCTCTCTAATGCATTGGTCCTGCATCACCCTCTCCTGTGTGTGAAAGACAGTTACACGGTCCTCATAAGACTGGTGAAAGCCATGAAGGGCACGACCAGATATTATGAAACATTAGGTGTTCACCCAAATGCAGAAATAACACAATAACATTTGGTTAACAGCCCTTTGATATTTTTTTTCTAGTTCAGCCTGTAACTGCTGATGTGACTTTTACTTTTATGACGGACGGACTCAAGTGAACACATTTATATACACACAGTTTAATCAGCAGTCAAACCTGACCTGCATACTTCAGTAAAATAGCTACAAAATACACTCTGGACCAACTGAGTGCCCAGACTGATGGCTGGAATAAAAAAAAAAGAGGACGTAGATTGTAAAATGCACAAATGAGAGGTTTTTTTTGTTCTAGATGAATTTTTCTCAGTGCTGAATTCTCTGACTTCCAGGTTTTCTCCTACTCCCAACTTATGACACCATTTGGAGATACATAGACACACATTCACTGGTGGTACCAACTAGTTCTTCTTTCCTCTCTCTTCTCCTCAGAGAGAGCTATAGAGCCAGGAGCAATGCAAATTGTGTAAAATGTTCCGGAAAGTGGCTTTTCCCACTGGGACTTCTCAACTCCAGCTCTAAGTTAACACTCTATTTGCTTGTGTGTGTGTGTGTGCTTGCATGTGTGTCTGTCACGGTTCTTGCTCTAGCATTTTGTGTGTGTGTATGAATGCAAATTACTCAGCATGTGCAATAAAGTGTTAACATGCAGATGTATGTGTGTGGTTAACACCCCACCCCACCACCCCCAAGTCTGTCCTGGGATTTTTAGGCTGGGTAGAGACAGAGAAGGAAATAATGTGTATGAAATGAAGCAATGGTGGAAATTGAGGGCACATCTCTGTCAGACCTCACCAATTAGCTGCAAGAAAAGCTTGGCTAGCGGTTAATTTGACCATCGGTATAGAGAGAAAAGACAGCTGAAAGAAAAGAGAGGACGAATTGGCAAGGAAAGTTTTTGAGGCGGGAGATATTGGCCCTTCTACAGAATATCATCTGATACTCGTCAGAAAGAGGTCACCAGCTCACAGCATTCTTTGTATTTACTGGAAAGGCATGACTTTGCATCAGAGAGACGTTGATTAATTTCAATAGAAGTTTTGCCTTCAGGCTTACAACCACTGTCCAGCAGGGACATCCAGTTCCAGTCCTCAGGGGCTACTGCCGTACAAATTTTAGATACTTTCTGTTTCAACATACTGGACTCGGATTAATTGGTCGTTAACAGGCTTGGGCAGAACATCATGACGAGTTGTTGAGGGGGTCCATTTAATTCTGATTTAGGCGTTTTGGAGCAACAAACATCTAAAACCTGCAGGACCGACACTGGACATCCCTGCTGTACAGCACTGATCAATAAGACTGGCATCTATGTGCATTTATTATTTGAAAAATGAAAACTGTTATAAGAGAAAGTATTAATGCATTTTAAATTAAATTAACATCGTATGATGTGAAACACATAATTTACTTAGGACGAAAAGGTCAGGGATGTATTAAGCTTGATTTATTTCACAAAACAGAGTTTATGAATCCTCTTTCACACATACATTTTTGTGAAAGGTACAGCTTTGATACATAATATATAGTAATAGTACAATAGTTTATTAGTTTATATGAATGTGTGTACACACACACACACACACACACACACACACACCTTATTCATTTGAGTTTTAAAAGGCTCTCATTGGCTGA
>JBBBVU010000003.1:30167729-30177880 GCA_037177055.1 Atherinosoma microstoma
CACACACACACACACACACACACACACACACACACACACACACACACACACACACACACACACGCACGCACGCACGTTTCTAACCTCCAGGTTAGAAACGTTTCTGAAGTTCTCTGCATAAAGATGTGCGGAGCTTCACCGACGGGGTTACCAACCCAGAACTAACTTCTCCTGTGTAAAACTCTTGCCGTGTCTTGGCTCAGTCAAGACTTCTCATCATCAGATAATTTCCTGTTTGTATAGTAAAAAAAAAAAAGGTAGAAAACTGCGAGTGCATTTGATGCAGCAGCTGCTACTCTTTCCGTCGCTGTGTACACCGACTCAGCCTCAATGTCATACACATGACTTCACACATCCTTGCATCTTTGATGACAGCCATCGCATATGATAGTACTGTAGTGAGCAGTGCCGGCTAATTGCTGGAAGAATGAATATTCATCTCTAGTGTGGGATGGCAGCTTGTATTTGGAGGGAGAGCGAGCATGTTGGAAATGGAAGAAGGACTCAGTAACGTGGATGGAGATGAGGTGTCCTTTGTATGCAGGACACAACCTTTGTTCATGAGTTAATGATGTTGCTCCATTGTGACACGAGCACATATATCTCATATACTCGACGTATCTCGTGGTCTTGCACGTTGATTCACCCTGCACATGTTGATGGGGCCGTCCACACCGAGCATTCAGACTTAATATTTATTAGCATATATTTGCATTCATGCGTTTGTGTCGGTTAGCCGTATTGTCTGTCTCTCCATTCAGCATTTGAAAGAAATGTCCCCCTCCACATTTAACCAAGACCCTCATCCCTCCAAGGATTCTCTAAACATGCACGTGGATTTGCACGCACACACACACACACACACAATTCTTGAGCCGTTCACAAGCTGTTGGTTTGAGTCCCTACAAAAGCAAACAATAGTCTGCTTTGTGTGGTTGGATCTCTGAACATGGACTCATCAGCTAATATGTTACCCATAGGGTTTCATCAGAAATCAATCCTCTGTCTGTGTGTGTGTGTGTGTGTTTGTGTTGATCTGTTTACTTTCACATATTACTGGTTCACTGCCAATCTCGTTAGCAAACACATTAGCAGTGACTGACATCAACATACATAATAAGCAGCTGGTTGTATCAGCGGCGACCGATGTCTCCCTGAACTACATACGGCCAATCAGTCCGAGATTTATTTTTTACTATTTATCAAACGCAAGCTCACCGAGGAGCTCCTGAAGGTAACGAGCACATAATGGTAGCCGAACATGTCAGAAGAGGAGGAACTTTTTCTTTTATTTCTCTCTCCAGGGTTTTCTTTCTCCTTTCTTTGCTTTTGTTCACAAACCAGACACATTAAGCACCCAACCTCTTCATTTAGATTTATGAGCTCTCCAATTTCATCTTTTCCACCACCTGGCTGGACAGTGTGTAAAGCTTCAGTGAGTTCTTATACTACACACACACACACACACACACACACACATGCACACACAGACATTGAGCATGGAGATGGCCATTGTTATGTAAATGTTAATAGACCTGGTGCAGCGAGGCGAAGACAAGAGTACAGTGACTACGCGGGAGGGGGTGCTGGTGTTGGTTGGGGTATAGCTAGCCATGTAGGTGTATGGCACTCAATTACAAGAGTTCAAGCCATTACAGCACCCTCCTCTGCAAAGGACTTACGGTGTATTATTAACAATACGGCTCGTCATACACTGCTGCACACTTGCATGCACGTGGGTGTCTTTTAGTTGTTCTCAAAACCAGAAGTGTTCGACATGTCACGCATGTCCTTCAGTGTACTCATTATTCATGAGAAGGGTACAAGTTCCCCATAACAGAAGCAGTCGTCTGAGTTTCAACTCACTGCCGCAGCACGTCGGCCACATCCGTGTTCATTCTAATAACAAAAGTTTTTACCTCCGATAAATCACACACACTTTACAATACATCGTTCTTCTTCTGGATAAATCGTTCATCTCGAGCTGAAAAGAGTCAGGTTTGTATAAAAGAGTTCGACCTTACTGCAGTGCAGTATTTGGAAGCCATGTTTTCTTTTGATTCAGCATTTTTCTTTTGCTTTTTCTCTCGTCTTCCTCTCCAGCAATTACAATTGTCCACTCTGTATCTGGACTGTTGGTGGACTCTTTATCACTTCGTCAAGAAAATAATCATCCGATGAAATGACAACAAGAAAGAGTAGACGTCTCTTTTCTCTGACATGATGGAAGAGGAAAAACTGAGGAAAACGTAGTAATTCTTCCAGAGATGAAAGAAGATTGACCAAGTTGCTCTCATAACCCGGAGAGGGACGTCTCAAATCTCACTTATCCCATCATCTTTTCCTCTTAATTGCGTTTCTCATCTTTCCTCTCACTGCCCTCTGTTCATATCATTCGCTTGTGGTTTTTCACATTATTTTAAATGTGTGTGTAAGTGTGTGTGTGTGTGTGTTTGTGTGCACCTCATGAGAACAGTGTGCTCAGACACTTGTCTTGTGCAAGATGTTATCGGTCTTAATGGAAGCCTAGCTGCCACTAGATAGCTGTCTTTCTCTCATCTTTCTCTGTTTTACTCTGCCATCTTTTCCCAGAGGATGGTGTGATAGAGCAGACTGATACAGTTAGAGAAGGGGGTAAGATGGATAGGGAGGTTAATGGTTTCTCGGTCCCCCTACTCCCTTTTCTTCTCAGTCACTATCAATCGGCCGTACAGCCGCTCCTCCTGTTGCTTGACGGTGATTGGGGCGGAAGGATGCGGCTCTGACGGATGGTCACGGAACGAGGCCAATCAAAAGCTGGCATGGCCCGCGGAGCCGCTCCAAGTGACACACTGTACCGAGTCCTGTGCCTTAACCAGACGCCACACTGAGTAGAACAATGAAGTGTTGCTCATGCATGACAGCACAGGGAATTGTTTTCAAATTGAATCAAATTTCTTTTCAGATTCACGCACAGCAGGCTTCGTCAGACCCCGTCAGGAAGCAGCGAACGGGGGAAAAGCTGAGCTGAAAAGTGGAATGGCACATTTTCCCCCCCTGTGTCTAAATGTCAGACTTTACAAAAGGAAGAACATGATACTAATAACTGTAAAAACTCTATATATGAGTATTAATTTTAACTACTGAATATGAAAAAGAAAGAAAGTTCAACTTCATAGAAACATGGAGAAGATGCTCGCTACGACAACTTATTAAACTGTAGTTGGACAACGTCTTCCTCGTAGGCTTCCCTCTTCTTATGGAGAAACTTCCTTGACAACTGGAGGATGAAGCTACAAAGATTCCTTTGAGTTGCTTTATTGCTCAGATTTACTCATGAATCATAAGTTTGCTGTCAACTTATTTTGACTGAGGCCGTTTCCACATGTCTCCGTTTGCCTTTGGCTCCTGTAATCCTCGAAGTCATTTTCTATGACAGCTCCCACACCAGGGTAAAGCCATTCAGACAGACTTTATGTTCCTCAGGTCATTGCTAGCCCTGCACATCCAGTATCCATCCACACACCTAGCAGGTGCATCTCTCACACAAATCAAGAAAAGCAGCATTTGTCCTCTTTTTTTTTTCACCTTATTTTCTTCTTTTTGCTCCTTTCTGCCTCTGTATATGGTGGTGGTTCGCTTGGCAGTGCTAATGGAAATGCCAGCTGTGTGGCTCCTCACTCCTCACAAAGTCCATTTACTAAAGTGACAGAGTCATTTACCAGGCAGACGGCCTCTCCTATCCTCACTTAATTAGAAGACCCCTAGGCCTGTCTACCTTCGCCGGCCACATTTACCTCTTTCTCACTCTTTTTCTCGCTCTACAGTTCTCTGTGTTCCACTTCTTTGTTTTCTGCAGTTTTTCAATCTCTGTCTCATCTTTTGTCTCTGTCTAAGTTTTCTTTTCTGCTCTCTCATTCCACTTCTAGGGACAGGGTATAATGAACAAATGGCTGCACACAGTCTGGGAGTTAAGCGTTAATAGGAATGTCCATGTGATGAGGACGGTGATGAAGAGGGATGTGACTCCACATCTTTATTTTTCAAAGTTTTTGTTTTTCTTACTTTTTACTCACTTTGTTTTAGCGTGTCTTTGTAGATTTATTACTGCACCTGTTCTTTAGTCTGCCTCTGCAGGGTTAGAGTCTGTCTTTCCTTGTTTGTTCACAATACTTTTCCCGTAAACAATAATGTTGATCGGAATAAAAACTCTGTTGTTATGGGAGAGATTATGAAGGACAAGGAAATGTGTTTAGTTGTTTGACGCTGTCGGATTTCATATCTGTAGCTTCACCGTAAAAAGATTTGTTTACCACTTTCCAAACATTTTTCATGTGAATTTGTTCCTATATTCACTCCCGCGGCTCATTTTTCTGGACACTGTGTGCATTAATGTAGTCTATATGTGTTGTCTCGTCTCATCGCTGTTTCTTTGGGGAGCGGAAATCAGACTTGTCATCTTTATTGCCCTTGAACTCTCAATATGCACGCATACAAAAAAAAACCCAACAACAAATAAAAAGGTTGTTTGATCTATGTCTCGTTTTGTCGGGTTTGTGTACAGATGAAAAGATCAAAACAATATCTCAGAATGGAGAAAACAATGGAGCAGATGAAAAACTGAGAAAGAAGATTAAAAAGATGAATCATAAAGAAGAGAGAAAAGGCAGAATTGATCGAGACATAAAGATAGCGAGGACGGCAATAAGGCCAACATGCACAAATATTCCTGGAAGGGACGTACATGAATGGAAACAAGAGATAAAACTATCAGTTTGGAAGGTTTTTCTTTTTGTCACTTAAAGATCCAATTTGCTAAAACAGGTCTGCACGAGATACCTGCCAATATAATCTCTGGATTACCGTAGCAACAGCCTTCACATGCGCTCCTTCTCTTTAGCCTTCCCTCAGCATCTCTCCTTTCTTGTCAGTGCCAAACTCTGCCAGTGTTGTTTGCTTCCCTGCTTATCTCCAATCAGTCAACACATCAAACCTAGCCTAGCCTGCCATTGATCTCTTAAGCCCCTTACAATCCAGTCAATGCACACATGCTAACCCAGCCTTTGATACGACCCCCCCCTACTCGCGCACACATGCACGCTTGCTCTGCACCGGAGGAACTGTCTGGCTGAAAGGGATGCTCTCTGCGCTGCCATGTTTTTACACCACACCCGAGGGTTAGCTACGGGAAGGTAGGCCTTCCATTTCTGAGGAACCTTTCTTGGCAGGGTACAATGATGTTAAAGCAAAAACAACAACAACAAAAAAAAGCCAACATCAGTTACAGTAGCAAAGTGTTTTGCGGCTACATCTGCAGCCCAAACAGAGTCCAGTTGGGTTTGTCATCATGTGAGTTTCTCTGACATCTTTGGGCATTTAGCGGCTATGTCGGTCGCTATTGATTTTTTATTTATTTTTGTCCTTGCACATGGCTCTTCACCGCCAGTTTAGATTAAATCAGGAGAGGTTGCAGACTGATTGATGGTGACTGAAATAATACAGGCGTGGTTAATGTCAACTTCGCAGAGAGGTCACAGAAGAACGATGACAGGTGATGACCCCGCTCTTCTTCCTCCTCACCCTCTTTTCTCCGAGCTGTTGGCTGATGATTAAACAAAACAAACCTGCAGGGAAGTGGTCAGATATTTGATATTGAGTTTCAATTAAACTCAACTTTCTGTTTCTTTTCGTCTAAACCACAGCTTAAGATCACAAAGTTTGCCCCATTTTTTCCTTTGGTGTAAATGCAAGAGTTTAAGCTGTTGATGTTTTGGTAGGCAGGATTTTATTAATATGTGATCCACAAGAGTCTAGCAATTATGTAAAAAACAACTAAGGCTAAATGGTGGTTTCTTCCTTATTATAACAAGGAGGTCCTCCTACATTTCTGCTAAGTTCCCTCCTCCTTCATTTCTTCTTCTACTGTGGACTCTCCCTATGTTTTGGAATGTTAAGAAGAGGGAAAAAAAAAAGAAAAAAGAAAAGAACCCGCAACAAGGCCGATCCTTTTATGTCTTTAGATTTTACAACCAATGAAAAGCTGCGTTGAAAGCTTTACAGTTCCTCTGGGTTTTGGGGGTGACCGTTGCAAAGCCTGTTAGCTGGACGTTTAAAGGCAGGTGATAGCGCTCTGTAAAAACAGATTGGAGAGGAAAGGTGGAAAGTTTATAACAGAAAGGAGATGTCATGGCTCCGTGATATGGTCAAGGTAGAGGCCTGACAACAGAGGGAGGAGGAGCAAGAAAGGAGAAGTGAGTTACAGCAGCAGATGCTGTTGTAAATAAGGACGGAGGCAAGACGGAGGAGATGCTGGGCTTGGTTTATAAGGTCATTTAAAGGAGTAATGTGGCGCACTGTCTGGAATTGGCTTTCATTAAAAGAGCCATCCAGAAAGAAAGGAAAAGGAGGGAGAGAGCGAGGAAGTGTGTGTGTGTGTGTGTGTGTGTGTGTGTCTGTCTGTGGTTAGGCAGTATTCCAAACACACACACAAGCACACATTTTTTTGGATCTACTTGCAGTTAGTACTTTCCCAGCTCCTTGTATTTTATATCCCCACTGGGAAAAGCAACCATGATGGGTCCCCTCGCCACATTAACAGCTTTGTGACACTACCACTAAATGGCTCACACCACCATGAGCTCAGCAACCATTCTGAACAATGGGTCACATCGATCATTTCACTGGGCAGTGATAAGATTATGCCAGCCCACCAAGGACTTATAATTTTAACATGATTAATGTGGATCATTGTCCTTAATCACAGTCTTAATGATTTATGGTGAAGAGGACAGTAATGGTTTGGCATCAGTGATGAGAAAAGGAACATGCATTCTATCTCCTTTTTTTTTTTCTTTGGCTAAATCATAATTAAAATGAAAGATATCCAATCGCTCCCATCCATATATCCATCAACCATCACCCCCCTTTTACCTGCCGTACCTTACTTCATCCTTCTTTTGGCGCCCCTTTCAGATGAGAGCTAGACTTGTGTTCAGTTTGACAGTAGAACACAGCAGGCATCTGCCACCATATCCCATCCACTCAGCTCAATGTCCTTGCCAATTTGCCCTGTGTGTGTGTCTTCAATTACACTTTTCCTCTATTCATCCATCCAGCCTACACTTCCAGTAGATGACCTCCTCCCTCTCTTTCCCCTCCAGCCCTCTCCTACCGCTCATTTGCATCATTTCATCTGTCTTTTCTCTGCTGGCTTGATGCCAGCCAGAGAGCTACTGTACCGACTTCTGTATCGACTTTAGACCGGAGGAGCAACTGCTTATTTCTGTCTATAAAATGAATGAAATGAGATGTTTGGAGACGGATGATGATTGTGGCCAAGCAGACGGATCATGGAATGGATAGAAAAAGAGTCGATTAACTTGAGAAAAGGAAGGAATGGAGGAAAGTGTGGTGGCGTACAATGTCAAGTTTCCTCATTGTTGCCTTTCTGATTGAGCATCAAGAAGTCTGAAAGGCGGTTGATTACCAAGTACCTCAGAATATGAATGAATGTCATCATGTCATGTCGACCTCTGTTCAGTGTTGGACTTCGTGGAGGACCCCCCCACCCCCACCCTGTGTTTGAACCTCAGAGCTGCATTCCTTTGACCACCTGGTTTCTGTCTCGGAATGTTTTCTTTCCTCTTATCTCTCCACACATCGCTTTGTCTCCCTCTCTTCCCCGCCTCATAAAATAGACACCACTTTAGTCGCGACCTCCACGAAGCTCTCAGGGTTAAATCTAGACGGCGTGTCCATGATGTAAAGGTATCACTTAGGGGTGGGATCGTTAAATGTTGCTCTTTGATCAGCTGGCTCATTCTCTCTCTCGAGTAATTTTAAAAGTCGCCTGCAGTAAGATTTTCATATTAGTGCGCACACATCTTCACACACACACACTAATATAACAAAGCAGGGATCAGGCGACTCATCAGCTTTGAGCCATCTGTGGAGAAAAGTTGAACGTGGCTTTGACACATGCAGCACACCTGCCCATTCAAACACAAGCCTACTTTGGTGCACATTAGTTTTATGCACATATGCAAACAATCTGTCTGTCACACATTTAAACACACTCGATCTCTTGTGAATATCTTGAAATAACGCGCACACACCCTTGAAGACCCACTGGGGCTACGTTGTGAACCATCTGTCATCACCTTTAACTGCAGCACAGGGCTAAACATGCACACTTGATCTTGTTTCATCAGAAACATCTGTAGCCCATCAACAAGCTTCTGCATCCAGTATGACTGAGGTGATGCACACACACACATTCATATTTACACACACACATATAGAGTCGTCTTGTATTGATGCAACAAGGCTTTGTTGCACAGGTTTTATAATCTTTGTAAATACACATGCCCATACATCGGGGTCTGTCCTTTTGCTCCTCTGCCTCCTGTTGGCTTTTTGGGGTCACCTGTCAATCAAATCATTGTTGCCACAGCCACCTGTCAGGCATCCCAGCATGCATTGCAAGGCCTCTCATGTAACATGCTTGACTGGAGGCTGTCACACACGGCTAAACCTGGAATCAGTCACCGGAACACACACGTGTGCAAAGATCCACATTTCCCACCGACTCTGTTGGTCTCCCAGGAACACACTCACGGACACAAACACACACCGAGTGTTTGTTGAGCAGGTTTAAAACCGAATAAATCTGATAAACTGTCAAATTCAGCGTAAACAAACAGTTTGATTTTGGTGTGATTACAAGGACGCTAATCATCTCTCCTCGACCTCTTTCTGATTTCTCTTCCTCTGCAGGTGGTGAGGGTTCCAGTGGAGAGCTGCGAGCAGTACACCACTTGTGGGGAGTGTTTGGGCTCCAGAGACCCTCACTGTGGCTGGTGTGTTCTCCACAATGTGTAAGTGCTCCATATACTCATGCACACATTAACCCACTGCACCCTGGTACCCTGTTTCATTCTGTAGTAAATTATTCTTAGAGAAGTGCTCAGCAAATCATTTCATAGCGGGAGCTCTCCCGAGTGGCTGAGACCAGCTTATTATCCGACGCCCATGTGTGCAGACAGATCGGGACTTTGCAGGTTACTCTGCTTCGTTCATAACAAATTTTAGATATCAGTCGGTCTGCAACGTTGATGCCTTCATCACAAGCTCATTCAAGAGGAATATGACAACTTAGTGCCATTAAAGAGAGGAGCTAGTGGTTTTTGTTTATGGTGGAAGACATAAAATGAACAACAAGAGAGCATGAAATGATTCTCGTGTTCTTATAGTACTTAGAATTTTTTTGAATACAGCAAACTTCTCATTATAAGAGATTCTATTACATCTAACAGCTGCTTTTTTTTGTTTTTGTGGCATATACAGTCAGTGTACTTGTTATGAGTACAATCCATGTAGACGTCATATTTGGGCTTCTCGGGACATCCCAAGAAGGGTCATTGCAGAGCAAAGCAGATATAGTTTACATCACATGGACCCCTGCAGACACAATCATGACTTGTCCCTTATAGATCAACACAGGGATCTCAAACTCTGGTCCTAGAGGGCCACGGTCCTGCAGGTTTTACATGCTTTCCCTACTCCAACACACAAAATGATTTGTTTAATACTTCTCTTAGTATATTCACGTGGGACTATTGCTATCAACATTGATGCATCGGCATTATATGTGATTTTTTTATTTTATTCTATCCTTTTTTAAACATTAAATTTGAATAGGGTTTTTGTGCATGGTCCCCTACAAATAAAAACAAACAAACACACTTGATTCAGATAAAATAGATCAAACATCTTGTTGTTAAGTTCTGCACAAAGAACCATAATTTGAGTCGGTGTGTTGCAACGGGGAGACCACTAAAACCTGTAGGACAGTGGCCCTCAAAATGCAAATAACCTCACTGACTTCTTGTTTTTCCTCTTTATTTTCTTTAGAATGAACACTGTTTAGTACATCTGGACATTTTCACTTAAAGTTGTATTTAGCCGGATATACGACGGAGAGAGTATAAAATTGTAGTCACAATGGCCACGTTTAAATGAGAGTTTAAATTCCTTTTTAATTCGGAATTAAAGTTACTTCCACTGTAAAGAAATGAAAAAAAAGCATGTAAACACTTAAGGCAAGGCAAGTTTATTTGTATAGCACATTTCATGTACAGGACAATTCAAGGTGCTTTACATACAAACATTAG
>JBBBVU010000003.1:30182388-30192791 GCA_037177055.1 Atherinosoma microstoma
GGTGACAGCAGGTGGGAGACTGCAGATGAGTGAGTAGGACTACAACTCTGCTTCCTGGTCCCAACTCTGGGTTGTCATTGGTTAAGCCGACTAATAAAAACTCAGAAATTATTATACCCCATTATGAGTTCTCATCAGCTCTGGCATCCAAACACTGATTGGTGCTGCTATTTTTAATGCCACCCTACCGTGGGTGTGACATGAGAAGTGTGTTGCTAAGTTACAGTGTATCTCGGCATGTGTGTGTGTGTGTGTGTAATCTGTTGAGGTCAAACAAAAGGAAAGTGGAAATTGTCACATTGTGTAAGTGCTATACCAGGATGAAGTCACTGTTATTAAATTCTTATCTTGTTTTAGTTGCAGATATTTATGTTGCTGTGTCTCGTGCAGGTGACAAGCGTGTGGTGAAGCTCTACCTCAAGTCCAAGGAGACGGGCAAGAAGTTTGTGAGCGTCAACTTTGTCTTCTACAACTGCAGCGTCCACCAGTCGTAAGTTAGAATAGTGAAATATTGTTTTTACTCCATGGTCATTCTCTCATTTATTCTTTTCTTTGAACTTGTACTAGTTTTTTTTTTTTCCTATTGAGAGATGGCCTTTTTGTCCAGTCTCCCCACGGGCTGTCTCATGTTACTATCCATAGGAGACGCACACACTCATGCACATATCTATCCCGCCCCTCCTGACCTCCACGGGAGGTTAATGTTTCAGTTGGACTGAAAAATCAAATGTGCCATACATGAGAAACGATTAGGTTATGAGACGGTAATTCATCTCGCCCTTTTTTTATTTTTTAAATCATAACCCACAACACACACTGATTCTTTAATGATTTACTCATTACACGGTGGTCTGCTGTAATTCTGCCCAATCACAAACTCTTAACTTCAAGCATTTCTTTTTCTCACTTGAGAAAACAAATAGCTGCAGCTTGGATTTGCAGTTTTGTTCAAACAAAGACTTCAGCAAGTGCTGTAACACATTAGTGGATAAAACTTTGTGCCTTTTCCAGAGAGTTAGTCTCCATGACAGTCCAGATACCCAGAGCTCTCTGTCCAATCATAACAGCCACTTAATCCACCTTCTGCTGAAAATCTCTACCACCCACGGAGCCACACCCCGGGGTCAGTCGTACCACGCGCCCAATGCACCCTGCCAGGGTAAAAGAATCCTCTAACTCCTCGACCCCACTCCGCACAATATCCTCCCTCCCGTCAATCCGTGGCTCATCCAGGGGAAGCTGGAGCGTCTGCTGGGGTATTAGCCTTGGGGCAGCAGATGGCTCGGTGGCCCCTGGGGTACCGCAGGGCTCCATCCTGGCTTCCCTCTGGATGTTGGATGAGCCTCCTTCGAGGATTGTCTACAAACACACGGGGCATACACACATGCATGCACAGCCACACCTTTCCCCACTGAGTCACTTATAGCTCATTGAAGCCTTGAATGTCTTGGACACCTAATCCGTTACTGCGACCTTTAACCCAGCCGCTCCCCCCCCCGGATTTCCCTGCTCTTGTACACAAATCCCTTGCCATAATAAAGATGATTAGCTCAGCTGGTTAAGGGTGTGGTGGTTTACAATGTCAAATTGTGGTTAATTCATCTCCCACAAGGACCTTTTTAGATGTATGCTCTACCTCTCGATGCTTTTAACCAGCTACAGTACGTCTTGCATGAGATATAAACCCTGCGAGTACAAATGGCTTCATGTTAAGATGGAAAATGCATAATTAAATAGAAGTAAAATAAATTTTCCTAATGAGTGCAATAAGTCATGATGTCCCATCAAAAATGAAGCATGAGAAATGTACGACAAGTGACGCAGGAAGGAGAGTCGCCCATTTGAAAATATTACCCCAATGAACTCTGATTAAATCCACTCCCTGTGCTGATCTAATACATCCTCTGAGTGATGTAATGGACATGTTTAATGAAGTTACAGACGGGGCACGCTGCATCTTCTCCAGTGACTCTGATGGCGAGGAGAGATGCTGAGATAAGAACCCCATTTGGAGCTGGCACTCCGTCCTGCATACACTCTGTGCCCCCCAGGCCTTGGTGTGTAGCGTCTGATGAGATCAGACCGGTAATGTCGTTGGCATAATGGCTGCACAGTCGCATGCAAGGCTCTGTTTCCAGAATGCTTGGTCATTCTTGACAGAGTTACTTTTTCCTTTAATGGGTTTAGACTCAAAACACTGCAAGCTTTTACACTGTGAGGAGGGTAGGCGTTCCTGAGAGACCCTGCTACACATTTTGTTGCACAAACAATTTTCATTAGCTGTCAACGAATTCCTGTAATTTATTCGTCATCTAATAAGACCAATTCTTAAATATTCTATATGTCATACTTTCAATGCTACCTCTAAAAATGCAAAAACAGAGCTTGACGTGTTCCTGTAGTTTTCTTTAGAGCTTACACTCACACATTCAACCTCTGATCCCCCAAAACACACGCCCCTCCTGCTTATTTACTCAGCTGATTACGTCGTGGCCCTTGCCTTTAAAAAAAATGCCATAAATTTGCATAGTCGTATTAATCTAATTAGAATTCCCAATGATTCAGTTTAAGGGTTGCTGATATTGAAATAAAAATTCACCCACGGCCATGATTGCTCCTTAATTAAATATTTCCATACGCTTTTTTCCCCATTTCACAACCCCGCATTTAATAAAGACGGATAGTCTGGAAATAATTTAACTGCGTGCATAAGGTCACACGAAGCACCTCTCCTTTCTACGGTCAATTTGGCTTGGATTGTGACACGGGTCATTTATTGTGTGATTTAGGGTGTACTTGCAATAAATGTATTTAGTGTCACAGAAGAAAAGAGCAGCTTTTAGACAGAGGTATCTGAAAATAAAACGGCAAAGAGTTCAGTTTAACGTTTGGAAGAATTACACAATGAGTGCTGCATGCATATTGACATATTTACCTCTAAACTCAGACATGCATTAATAGAATTATGTGCATGAATAATAGTCCCTAGGCTTTTTATTAACCCCTTTCTAATTCTAAAGGGATCCTGTAATGATGGGTTAGACTATTCCAAAGTAAAACTAAATTATTCACCTCCTTTCCTTTTGAAATGAATAGTAGCCAATAAATAACTCATTTTGCCGAGTGCAGAAGTGTCAAACGCACCTCACTTGGAAAGCAGATTGTATTTAGTACTCTGAAGTGACCAAGCAAAGAAGAGGGGGGGAGGTGGGAGTGGGGAATCGTGGTCTAGTGTGTTTGGCCTAGAAGAAACACTGCTGTTGTAAAGGTAACGTATCTCCATTAGCATCTGAATATGAACGGATTTAAATTTGCATTATGAGCGTGGCCATAGAGGGAGCGTGTCTCCAGCTGCTCAAAGCCACTGAGAGGCTGCAGGCACTGACGAAGGACAGGAAAGAGCAATAAGACCATACTGGGGGGTCTGAAAAATGGAGCCTGCCCTTGAGCAAGAGAAGTGAAGTTGTTCAAATGGTCCTGGGTGGGTTTTTTTTTTTTTTTTTTTTTTTTTAAAGTGTGCTCCCGGGCTATAATAGAGACTTTGAGATCCAGTGGCGGCTTGTGACAGGGGGCCTGGCTACTCCGAGGGCCGAGGAGTGAGCAGTAGGGGGTTGTTAGACAGGGCCTACCGTTGGCCTTTGGTGGCATACATAATGGCGCCGCCTTTTATTTCGAAGGCCATTGGCATAAAAGTGAAAGAAAGTAGGCAGTGGTTACCTGCTGGTATTTTCCTCATTATTTCCATGTCACTGGTAGACTAACAAGCTTGATTTGACATGAATAAAAGATGCAAGTCAGATAAAAATAGTTAAAATCAGGGCTTGACGGCAGATGTGACATCGTACTATTCACTGTTTGGGTTGGGCAACCTGCTGTGTTAAGTTGATCCTGTAGTGTATTTTGATGAAGACCGATCCATTGGTGGCCCCTGAACAAAGAGCAAAACCCTTTCACGATTAAAATAGTGATTGTTACTGTGCGAGTAAACCTAAACAAGCTACACAGTAAGCCTATCTAACTTAGCTAGTGTTCATTTGTTGCGCATCAGTAATGTCATCTGCTCTCTTGATCAGAATCGACAGTCCTATTCGTGTTTCATGCCAGTTCCTTTTGGGCCGAACATTGAACTGAAATCCCAGTTCTGCTCTTTGAGTCTAAGCGCTGTATGCTAACTTAGCGTAGCCTAATCGCTTTCCCTCCATTTGTTGGCAACATTGACAAATCTCCTCTTTGCTCTTGTGTGGTATTAAGGGGCCTGTTATTTCCTTAGCTGCATATCTTTCATTCTAAATGGACAGCTT
The DNA here is from genome assembly GCA_037177055.1 of Atherinosoma microstoma. Classification (NCBI taxonomy): domain Eukaryota; kingdom Metazoa; phylum Chordata; class Actinopteri; order Atheriniformes; family Atherinidae; genus Atherinosoma; species Atherinosoma microstoma. The sequence goes on from JBBBVU010000003.1 coordinate 30,186,690, forward strand.
CTGTCAGCACAATGCTAAATTGGTCAATTAAAGCGGCAGTGGGATTGAATTAAGCTCCAGCCTCTAATCTCACTCAAAAGGAGAGGTCTGGGCTGGAAATGATCGCTTAAAGTGTGCACCTAACAAACGAGCGGCCCTAATTGATCCAAATGAATCCACGTCAGGGTTTGATGGATTCATATGCGGGTTCCATCTCAGAGCTCAAGAGTTAAAGCCCTCAGTTTGTATGAAGGGAAGGGAAGCTGGCATTTTACACAGGGTTAAAACACACTTGAGAGCTTGTCAGCAGTGTGCTCCTTTCAGCTCTGACAGATGTGTGGCAATTTACACCTGGCAGATACGGCTGAATACAAATCATCCTGCTTTCTTACTTTGACTTTATTAAACCTCATATTTTATTGTACTTTCAATAAACCATATGCTCGTACAAAGCCCCCACAGCTAAATGAGCCACAGAGAGGAAATTCTGAAAGTGAACTATGTGAACTGTGATTTCGTAAGCTTTGTAATAAGATGAAGCTATTTTTTATGTATACATGTAATGATTATATTAGATAATGCTGCACTCTGGAATGAGAAACTTTGCCTTTGCATCTCTCTATGACTTAAAGAACTCCAATAACATGAAGCTTTGTTGATAAATGGAACACTTAATCTGTCTGGCTCTCCTCTGTGGGTTTTTTATTTTTATTTTCTAGATGTAAATGCACAAATATCAGTTCATAAACACCTCAACGTCCAACCTGAAGTTCCCTCCATCTCCCCTGAGACATGCACAACCCCCCCGTCTCTCTCTCACGATACCTGGCGTCTGCACCTCTGTGAGGAAAATCCACCTGCTTTTGATCTCTCCCTCCCTCCTTGCCTCTCTCCTGTTTGGCGTCTTTTTCTTTCAGCCTGTCTGTCGGCACCTCGCCTCGGCTAAAGCAGGCGAATTTAAAATGGTGGAGCGCTCTTAGCCTCATGGATGAAAGAGAGCTTTAGACAAAGAACAGGGAGAAAGCGAATGAAAGGGATGGAACGAGTGAGAAGCGGGGATGGAGAGACACAAAGAAAGGTTTACAATCGAGTGGATTGAGAGAATGAAACAGAGGTAAAGAGGGGAAATTTATGCAGAGAGTAGGCCAATGCTTAGGGAGGTCATTGAACATACAGAAGCTGCAAGCAGAGAGGAGTTACAAGGAAGTTATGAAGGATGTGAGGTGGGGGGAAAGGTTAAGACAGTCTATAGGATTGAAGATGGGGGATAAAGGTGAGAAGGAGGAGGAAAATTCCAGACGGGAGCAGGAAAATTCAAATTTGGTTGAAGGTTTAAATAACAACAAGGCAATATGTTAGATTTTTACACATTCTATACTCTGTTGTATTGGTTATTTAGCTGTCCCCCCCCAGCACTGGTGGGAAATCTGCTTTGCCTCAATCGTTATTCCACACTGTATTTCACTCTGCCACATTTTCCCACTACTTTACTCGACAGGGTGTTCAAACACATAGTTTGACAAAAAAAAAAAAGAGCTGCAAATCCTGGTGACGACCGTGTGTACAAGGTGACATAACTGAGGGATGAGGTGTCAACAAGCAAATGGCTTTGCTAACTCCCCGAATGGTGTCCTCTAATCTCTGTCTATTGCAGCTGCCTCTCCTGTGTGAACGGCTCCTTCCCATGCCACTGGTGCAAGTACCGCCACATGTGCACTCAGAATGCCAACGACTGCTCTTTCCAGGAGGGACGTGTCAACAATTCTGAGGTAAGGTGAACTCTGACGACTGCCACATATGCTATTGCTGTCTCTTTAGCAGCAGCCATCTTTCTCTTTAGTATTTTTCTACAAATTAATGTGGAATAACTAAAAAAAAAATAATAATAAAAGCACATTGTGTTGCAGGATGTATTTTATATTAGCGAGGCATGATAAATCTAACATAGTAATGGAGTTGCTGTTTCTCCACATGCAAACTCACATTATGCCCCCCCCCCAAAAAAAATGGCGTCAGTGTTATTCAGCTGCATGCATACGGTACTTTTACCCCCACACCCTCTGTGGCTTTTGCCTCTGGCTTTCCTCGCATCCTCTTGCTATGTGTCTGCCGTCTCTATGTGTAATATTGGTTTTTGGCACGGCGACAACAGCTTGTGTACTGTGCAGCAATAATTCTGTCGTGGCCCATAAGGCCATAAACAGGCTGGGATGAATGACTGTCTATGGAAATACTGCCTTGTTCTTACATAGCCAAATGCTGCATTAGCATAAAAGCTAATATTAATCGTGCCGAGTGGCAGCTACAGCAGGCATCATGCAAGGCATAACAAGCGTTTGTCAACTGCTGTAGTATACACAAAGCTGGACACCAACCTGGGTGATGTTTTCATTGTGTCTCTTTCTTTCTTCATACACTGGCTGCACTGAAATTCCTATCTTCTCATTGGACTTATGGATGTAAACGCTCTGCACTCCCAAGTGACTGACAGTTATGCTGGTGCTTTATCTGACACAAGCCTCACATACAAACACGTATTCATAGATAGAATTTGGCCCTATTGCTTTATGTTTGTGTCCTCACTCGCCCTGCTATCTACATGTAGATTAAACCCCCCCCCACTTGTTGGCCAGCCTGAATTACTGGCCTTTATTAATCGGTCAACCTTTATCCAATTACTTTCCTCTTTATCTCCTCTCTCAACCGGAGCTGTGCTGAATCTCAAACACGAGCTTGCTAAACTGCAGCCCGTCCAAAACAAGACGCGGGCCCTGCCTTCACGGCTCAGGGAGCTGAAGTTAGCAGATTAGCGCACCCATCTGCAAGGCATGTGGAGAGCGCTGGCTAGCACAGTCTGAGCTGAGGGAGGCCAGAGGGGCAAGGGATGGATAGAGAGGAAGGGCCTGCAAGGGATGAAAGGAGTAGAACTGGATGGAAGCAAAAATATAAACAAAGCTAAGTAAGTTGATGCAAAATGTGTTTATAAGACAAAATAGGATAAGTAAGAACAAAGTGGCTGGTCCAAGGGAAGGAGACAAATGGAGAGGGAGATGTGGAGATTGAGGAATTGTTATAGTGAAGGAGGCAGCAGGAGGGAAGCAGGGATAGGCAGACCGGCTGACAGTAGCATGTGGACACAGAGACCTCTCCTGTCACCTCGTCTGTCCAAGAAACCACCGACCACATGCTCCAGTTGAGAATCCATCATCTCCATGTCACACACACACACACATTCATACACCCTAAAAACACACTACTACCCTTTATGTGCTCCATCCACAAAAGTGTAAACATTCTACAGTGATGTGCGCACAAACACACACACACACACACGTATGCAGCGAGTCATTCATCATCCTTCTCTTAGCTGCCATATCCATTAGTTTCGCTCTCAATGCCCCAACAAGGACTGCTTTTCCTGTAGGCTAGGCTTATCCTTTCTCCCTCCCTGGGCAGGGCCCATCTCTCTCCACCTCATCCCTCAACACTTTGATGCTCAGTCACCCCATCTTTTTCTCATTCTTCTTCTTCACCTTCCATGTTCTTTTGGTGAAATATACTGCTAAAGGAAGGACAAAGGAAATTAATGCACCTCAGTTCCTTGGTATGTTGTAGTTTTTCCTCTGCTTCAGCTGGTAAAGTGGGAATAGTTTGCCTTATATTTGTGTTCACATATGTTCAAATCCCCAATTTAAACCTCAGACAGTCTTTTTCGTTTTCTACGCTCTAGTTTTATCTTGAATACAAATAGCAGCGTTTAGCATCCAAGTGAAATCAGCCCCTCTGATAGGTGACATTTCACTCAGACCTTCAGCGCTCTCTCCTGCAGAGGTAAAAGGGAATGAATCAGACTCATTCTCAGACAGTGTTCACACAGAGTTGAGAGGTTCATGTTCTTCCGGCCTGACTCCGTAGGCTGAGTTGTCTTGTACTGACCAAACTGTAGAGTTGAGAGGGAAGTTGGGACCAGTCGGTCAAAAGATCACATCTAACAGATAAAATGCATTTCCTTTTTCACACCAGCATGATCTTTTCTTCAGCTTCACTCTCATTCATTAATTCATTAATTAATTAATTAATTCATTCATTCATTAATTAATTCATCTGCATCGTAGCTCATTAAGAAAACAAATCCAGCATTTTTTTCTCTAACTTTAACCCCCCCCCCCATCCCTTTATCAGACATAAACTGAATCATTTATCAGCCATCTCGCACATCTGCAATTTGCCCCAAATATACACCGTACGGAGTGATTGTAGGGCTACAAATTGTGAAGTTAAAGGAATGAAAACTTAGTGTGATAATAATAATAATAAAAAAACGGCAACCAAAAAGGTCTGTCTTTATTAACTTTTTCCGTGAGCAGACAATGAAAAAGAGAGGAAATAAAGGTAAAGGAATAGATTGACAGAGTGAGCAGGAAGAAAATAAGTATAATGAGTGACATTTCCAAATCAAGTATGCATGAATCACCAGTGTCTCCAATGGCACAACAAACAAATTCTCAAATTAAGGAGCAACTGGGTGGAAAATTGCAGGAGATGAGTAGGAGTTACTTTATTATAAAATGTAAACAAAACAAACCGAAAGAAAAAAAAGAGTGGAGAGACAATAAAAGGAAATAACAGAGGGGATTCTCTTTGCTGATTTATCTCTTCTGTCATGTAGGGGACTTTTTCCTTTCCTTCTTTATCCCTTTTCTCATTCCTAAAGAGCTTCACTAACACCTCTTATTCCAGTCCTCCCTCTTCTTCCTCCTCTTCCTCCTCTCTCCCGTACAACACTGGGGACGAACCATTTTCACTGACTTGATTTCTGTGCCAAAGCCTTGATGAGCGCCAGGCGAGGTTCAGGGTGGTTGCGCTCAGCTATGTTAAGACATGCTTACGTGTTTGTTTTGCTGCAAAGCAAGGCTCAGTCTCACTCCAGCAATGAAGGCTCAGGATGACTTGATTGAGATTTGTAGCGTGCCGCTTTTTTTTCTTTCTTCCTCCTTCCTTTCCCTATCTGTCTTTCTTTTATCATTAGATTTTTTACTTTTCATACAACAGACAGTTTCTTTTTGGGGTTTTTCGGCCTTATTTTTGAACAGTGCTGGTATTGTTTATTCTGGGTTTAGGGCCAGACTGTGGGAAAGTCTGATGGGCCTTTTACATTCCTCAACCTTTTCCTAATGTGGTAAAGCTCTACTCTCTGTCAGGTTGTGGCCAGGATGAATAGTGTACCGTGTAGCAAGAATTATTTTAAATGTTATGACAGTGGTCACTCCTATTTGGTCTTTTGAGATTTTATTAACACAATTCACCATCAGTGTCCTCTTCTATATTTAATTTCAACATATCCTCCACATCTTAGTCACACTAGCTTTGCTGTGGTGGTGCGGCGTGTGCAGAATGTGATGATTTTCATTTCAACTCGCTTTCTTGTTCCTTCGGTCACCACCCACAGCTCGTGACCGTAGGTGAGGGTAGGAACGTAGCCCAACCGGTAAATCGAGATCTTCTTCTTTTGGCTCAGCTCCTTCTTCACCACGTCGGACCGATGCAGAGTCTGCATCACTGCCAACGCTGCACCGATCCTTCCCTCACTTATGAACAAGACCCTGAGATACTTAAACTCCTCCACTCGGTGCTGATTCTCATCCCAACCGCTTCACATTTGGCTGCGACTCGCTCCAGTGAGAGCTGGAGACCCCGGGCCAAGAGAACCGCATAGACCCAATCCAGAGACCCCCTCAACACCTCGGCTGCACCTAGAAGTTCTGCCCACAAAAATGATGAGCAGAATGACTGTGTTAACCAGATTACACAGAATTCCTTGTATTTCTGGACATTACCAGATGCATCTTTGCACCATAAACGATGGAGCGTGTGGCAGATAATTTGCTGGCGTGAATAACAAACAAGCAGACACGACTCTAAGGTTCTAAGGTACATGTAATGCTCACGCCACGTCCCCCGTGTGAAGGCGGCCTTACATGGAATGTCGGGCTCAAGTGATGAATTTTTCACTCTTTTATAGATTCAGCACTTCCCACTCCTTCTGTTTATTGTGGGGGGGGGGGGGGGGGGGGGGGGGGGGGGGGGGGGGGGGGGGGGGGGGGGGGGGGGGGGGGGGGGGGG
>JBBBVU010000003.1:30200856-30211515 GCA_037177055.1 Atherinosoma microstoma
AACTCCTCCCACGCCCGAGTTTTTGCCTCAGCGACCGCCGAAGCCGCGCTCCGCTTAGCCTGCCGATACCTGTCAGCCTGTACGTGGCCTTTGTGATTCAGGAAAACCTTGTTGCCGTTTCCTTTTGGCTCGTGTGTGCCAACCGTAACGGGCCCGGACACGGCTTGAAAAAAATCTCTGGTGTTGCATTATGTTACATTATATTCATGTAAGTCATTTTAAAGTGACGTATATAATAATCCAGACGACTGACTGAAATGAAAGGACACCATAAGGAAATATGTCTGGCCAAGAAAACGACAGGCAGACAGACAAGCTGACATAAAGTCAATAGACGGATGAATAAAACATGGGTTAGCTGCCGCTCGCGCTACAGGCCATGCTAGCTTTATATGGACTGCTTTCACGACTTCGCTTCAACCTCAAACTTCTCTTCCTTTTTCTTCAAACCCGCTTGTGGCGCCTCGGACGAAGCGAGCTCACAGGTTCCGACGTGAGTGTATGCTACCTTTCTGGGAGACGGGACTTCAAATGCCACAAGTGCAAATCAATCTCTACTTCCTTTGCTGTTTCCATCTCCCGCCTCTCCCTCTATCTCTGGTCCCCTCCATCAATTTTCTAGAGCTGTCTGAGACTCCAGGCAGTTAATTAAGTAGGACATTGTCGGGGGCTTGGTACATGATGTGGTTGAGGATGGATGGATAGATAAATAGAAAAGATGTAGAGCTATGCGGGCATCCCTTCTTGCCTCCTCACATTTTCAGCCTGAAAAAAAGGTTGTCTCTTTTTCTGATGACTTTTTAAAATCTTTTCATTCCTCTCTTCTTATTTTCATCCTCTGATTTCTTTCTGCTTTTACCAGTTAAACTAACTACTCCTTTCCTTTCACTTCCCCTCTCATGTTCTCTCTATTCTCTCCTTTTACTCATTTTCTCCTCGAGCTGCCTTCATTTATTCCTCCTTTTGCTTCCCTCCGTTTTTCTCCCCCTTTCCACCCTGTCCTCGCTTTTCAACCATCCATTTTCCCCCCCTGCACCATTCCTCTGCTCACACACCTCCCCTCCTACTTGATTATACATCAGGTCCTCTGTAGTCGGCTTCTTCCACCTATGGTATTCCCCTCTCTCATTATGTGTTGTGCATGTGTTTGTGTGTGATCAGACACACAAGGCCTGGGCTAAGCAGGCTAATGAACAAACTCCAGCATTGTGTTCAGGCCCCGGGGACATGCTGTAACTTCTAATGTACAACAGCTTCAGCTAGAGGAGGAGGAAAGGAAAAAATGACTGACATGGAGCCAGCTTTGTGCTAAGAGGAAGAGCTACAGCAAGATGTGAACGCGATGTGTGGTTTTTCTCTGTTCTGCTTTCCTGACGTGTGGACAGGAGTGTGTTGCCCTGTGCAGCTGGGACTGCATTCCTGCTGCTTGAAAACTCAAAGCAGTCCTAATGAATCTGAAACACCTGGCTGAAACGGGCGTCGCAGTATTTTTAGGTGAATGCTCGAGCTGAATCTCACAGCGATGTTTCAAGTGTGCCTCCACATGTCTCTTATTATGTGAGCCACTTCTCTGCAGGTTGTAAAACAGATGATCTGGTATGTTGTTCTTTCGGTGCTAGCCTAGTACAGGGTGGTTTAGTTCCACCCAAGGTTTAACTCATGATGTGTAAGATCTGTCACCAACACCCCCTCAATCTTTCCCTTCGTTCTCTGCAAGATCTGCATCGCTGCCAAGTCCTCGCATGAACATTGCAGTGACTTCATTTCTTCCAACACATGCACAAATGCACATCCAGGAAAGATGATGTACCGAGCGGACTGTCCTGTCGTATTCTTGTCCAATAACCAGATATGCAGATACATTGTTAGTTTGGCTGTTTGTCTCACACATCTATACAAGGACTCACCCCCTCCAGGGTTGTGTCCCTCAGTAGATGAGATGCTTCCAAATGATCTAAACAAGACTTTCAGACCAGGCCAAAATCACTGACGAATTTGCACGCACACAAACACGGAGCTCATTAATCTCCCCCACACATGGATGTAATACCCGGAGTCTGTCTTTCTGCCATAACAGTGCAGCACTGTTGTGATGTCAGTAGTTTTATTGAGTGGATGGTTTTCCATGAAATATGTACAAAAAGCTTTCTTGCTCGAATGTTATGCATAATTCCGATCTGGTGCAAGCTCGGTGGGAGCGTTGCACAAGCCTGCAACCTTTGTGACCAATGCCTCACGCAGCAAATCTTTATTGTCTCAAAGCAAATCCTGCATGAAGTCAAATCCAATATCTAACCTGAGGCCTTCTCGCTTCTCAGCTGCTAGCAACAAACGATTTATTTCATCATCCTGCTGCTATTTTCACTTTGTTTGCTCTTCTGACTGTGCTGAACATTCATCCTCTCTATAATCGTCTCCTATCGGGGGATACAAGTTAAGTGTTTCTGTTTTCTTTTCCCAACTCTGCAGGATTGCCCTCAGATTCTGCCTTCAACTCAGATTTACATCCCAGTCGGTGTGACCAAGCCAATCACCTTAGCAGCCAAGAACCTGCCCCAGCCCCAGTCTGGACAGAGGAACTATGAGTGCGTCTTCCACATCCAGGGAGAGACCCACAACGTTCCCGCACTGCGCTTCAACAGCACCTCCATCCAGTGCCAGAAAACAGCGGTAAGGAAGAAAATTCTGGGTAATATTTCTGCTTGTGTGCAGGGATGCTACTTTATTCATTCTTTAGTCATTATTGGAAAAAATATGCTTAATGTTTGTAAAGGAGGAAATGATGGAGGATATTTTGTCACTGGCACGGACTGAATTTAAGCAACCAAAATGCCTGATTGTTGCATAAATGATACTTATTTTGTATAGAATGGAGGCATTTTGCACCATTACTTTTGACCTGATCGATTTAACTAGGTTACTAAATCATGATCCCAATGAAGGCATTGACTCGGGTCAGGGTTAAATAATGGCCTCCTCCAGCTAATGATCATTCTGGACACAAATATGCTCATCGCCTTGATAGATCACCGTGCACTACTCAAACATTGGCTTTGCGACAATCGAGATAAATGACCCAATCCTGGTATGTCACATTGAACTAATAGATATTGTCGGAAAGCATTCACATTTGAATTAAGACACAGATGTGTAATAAGGCTTTTTTTAGTCACTATAGTGGTACAAATCAGAACAGATTGTCATGGTTTGTGTAAAACATCATTTAAATGATTGATTGAGCGTGATGTGAGAGGGGTCAGGCATAGTGATGTTCAAAGCATCGGCCATCTTTGTATTTGTGCCTTTGGCTGGTAGAGAGAAGTATATTGGATTAAAGTTTTCTTACGGAAGGTTTTTTTTTTTTCCTCAAAAGTTTTTAACAAGAATTTCTGTCCTGTTTGTGTGTAAAGGATTTGCAGGTACACAGTGCTATTTGTGCATGTGGTTGCATGCCTGTTCAGTGTTAGAATATGGCTGGGTGTGTGTTTGTGAGGTTTCAAACTAGCATGACAGATAAGAGGTAGCTAGCGTTGCGCTTCACTGAGGCTGAAAATGTGAAGAGGAAGTCTGTCTCTGAACCTAGTTGGGAGCGGATTGATCATGTTTACACCTCCACTCTATACCTCTCCCTCTCCTTTCCTCTATCTGCCTGTAGAGTTCATCTTTCTCTCCCTCGCTCTCTCCATCGGTCATATTTTCCTCCGCTCGCTGTTTCTGTCTCTCTTCATTCCATCTTCCTTGCCTGTCATAAGTTCACTTGTGCGACATGCTTCTGCCCCGGTTTGTTTCTATGTTTAGATTCAACATGATTTGAAAGCTAGTGCTGTTAATTTTGTGTAACATGAAGGCTTTGCAGCTGTCACAGCGACATGTCATACATGGGAGAACGTGTCTGACAGATTTAGGTAAAGTAGAAACATCTAAAAGTTTTTTGGTGTTAAGCTTTTGCACTTTACCCCCCATCAGTTTGCAACAACTTGTCATAATCAACTAATATGTTGGCAGGCATACACATATTACCCATGGATACATAGCATCAGCAGTAGTCTCTGTATAGCTGAATATCTTGATGGGTAGCCACGGTGACAGTATTCTGTCCATATCGATAGGCAGTCTACAGGTGTTGGCACATGCTAGGCACTTGTTTGTGAAAGGTAGGGTAATTATCTTTCAATAGGGTTGTCTGTCCACTGAGATGTCTGTTTATTGACTGTTTATTGTAGCTGCAAGGCCGGTGTTAATCAGCAGCGAAGTCCCAGCCAAAAGCTGAATTTCTCCATTTGATGTCCACGAAGCAGACATGCTAGTAGTAATTAGCCTAGGGGCTGTCAACACTTAGCCCTTGTTAGCTATTAGCAGTGGCAACTTGTATGCACGGTCAGATATCGATGCAAAGCGTGCATCGAGCCTGGATGCACTCGTATTTAGATTTAGTAGATGAAAAAAGGTGCCAGCTGCATGGGCTTGCCATAAAGGCATAATTCATGCAGGGTTGAGATTATGAGTTTAATTATGTGTCATGAATTATTAGGGTGAGAGTCTTATTATAGCACCGGAGCTGTATTTCAGAAGAATGGGGGTCTTAAATATTAGTTTATCCATTTATAGACGGCCATATCTCTACTTTTCACACACATCCCCCACCATGTGTGTTCTTACTTTGACAGTGTTCAGCAGCAACTCTATGAATCATGCATCACTGCAGTGGAAATAGACTTAATCTCTTATGCTGTGTACACACTACTGCCTTGGTTTGTATGCATACGGCTGTGAGAAGAAGGGTTAATCAGTGTCTGCAGACATGTGCATCCCTCAGTATGCCTTAGGCTGTAGATCCCAGGATAGCTCTGCATGAGTGTGTAGATCTGTAGTTTCCTTGGACCACCTCAAGAGAACTGTTTAATGGGGGGGCATTTGGTTAGTAATCAATGGGATGAACACTGGGGTGCTAATCCACAGTTCAGTCTTGTGTTTGATAGCCTCAGAAGTATACTTGCAAAAGGTGAGGATGAGAACAAAGAAGTGAAATGGAGAGGATTTGGGATTAAAAGAAGCCAATATACAAGGACATGAGAAAACATGGTCAAAGATAGATGCAGAGAAGTCGAGGAAATGGTCAAAAAAGAGACAGAAAGAGAGGTAAGACCAGAAAGCTATGGAAAGTGCATAAAAAGAAGATGAGAGGCAGTGAGATGGACCAGGGAAATTGGACTGTACTAGACAATTTCAGGTTAGATGAATAGAGAAAAGTGAGAGGCAGAGTGATATAAAAAAAAAAAAAAGAACAGAAAGGGAGGGACTGAGATGAGAGGCCGTGAGAGAAAGAGAGGGAAAAAATCAGTTCAAAAGTCCCTCCTGAGGCCAAAACTCACTCTCTTATCTTTCATACAATATCATCACACCATCCAAAAGAAGATAACTATATCCACAGGATATTCAGAACATCCAGTCAGATCATGTTTAAACTCTAGTTTCACGTACTTTGCTGTTTTTACAGTGACCATGATAACTGAATACGCTTGCTCAGTATCCCCTAACAGGAGGCTGTCAATATCCCACTGTATATGTGGCACACATGATATATGATAGCGTAACTTCAGCTATGCACTAACCTCGTTGGGTATTGACTATCCATATATGCTCATGGGAGAATTTTGTATTTCAGTATAAAGTTTCTTTATATACCAACCGCTCCCAAAGGGGGAAAGAGCAGGCGGATCGGAGACCTGGGAAAGAATGCAGTATCGGAAAATGGTTTGCTTTTGCAAGCAGAGACATGAAATAAATAAGCCACTTTATGTTTAAGGTGTTCAGACTTTGAAGATTCATATAGGAGAGTGAGGATTTTAAAGACTGCTCAAAGCTCTAAATTTTGCTGTGTTGAACTTTCGTTTGGCTTACATTGTTAAAGTAAAAGTTCACTTTGCATTTTCTCACTTTTGAAATCGGGCACTTTGCCAAACATAATTGAACATTATTTGAAGCCTGTAAAAATTGATGAAATGGCAATCTATTCAAGGTCCAGTAGCAAATTAATGGGAGAAAAGTGCTGATCATTTTGTAAGAAGGCAAAAAAAAAAAAAGTGTCCTCTTCTTCTTTCTTTGTGCCAAACAAGCCCACATTACTCCTGACACATTCACAGCCATCCGCTAGGCCTTATGGTAGCGGTTAACTCTGGTCAGCAGCCACCAAAACAACAAGCTGGTGTCTACGTCCGAGCCTTCCGCTTTCCTGACCCAGGCCAAGCAGCTTCCTGGTGTGGGTGGTCCAATCAGACGCTGTGGTTAAGGTGCAAAGGTCAGTAGGATGCTGAGCTGTGGGCTGGGGAGTTGTGCTCAGAGCACCAAAGAGGTCATGTGAGTGAACAAACACTTGTGCACATACAAGGCTTTCACACACAAAATGACCACACAGTTTGGTCAGGGAGGCTGACTGAGAACAGCTGGGTACCACCTCAAGGCTGAAGTTGAGAGAAGAGACACAAACAGCTGAAGATTCTTACTTTCTGTTCCTTTTATCTCCATGTGTCGTTAGCTTTTTGTCCATTTGAACGTCTCCATTTTCCTGCCTCGTTCCCTCCCTCTTCATCCTCCTTTTTTTTTTTTTTTGTTTCTCCTCGGGGGGGCAGGAATGAGAGGAAAGATAATATCAGCTCTGGCCGTACACCATTACCCTCCATCTGATAAACCAGTCGGCCACTCCATCTCCCGCCTCCTCCCACCCCATCACCGGTGAGGGGAGAAAAAGTAGACACGGGGGCAGGAGGAGAAAATCTAGTTTGGGGATAGGGTGTGTGTCCGTGTGTGCGCCTTCTGTGTGTGTAGAGAGCAGCTGTTTGTTAAAGAAGAGATGCGAAGTATCAGGGGTCCTGATGGCATCCAATTAAGGGAGATAAAATGATGATGAATTGCAGTCGGGCAGCAGAGACCAGCACTACTGTGCGTGCTTGTGTGTGCACACACTCCTATACACGTTACAGCAAGGCAGCCGAAGAAGAAGAAAGCTACAAGACAGATTTGGAGAAAATTGCCCTGTGGAAAAGAAAGAGGGTGAGGAAAGAGAGGTGGAGAAAAAAAAAAGGCAAAGATACAAGGAGAAAGAAACTGAGAGATGGATGAGGAGGAGGGAAAGACGAGGACATTGAGACCGCACTGAGAGGGAGTTTAGAGAGGAGAGGACAAACAGCCTGCTTACTTCAGATGGGAAATAAGAGATGGAGGGCAAACAAGAAAGATGGATTAATAGATGAATGGATGGATAGACAGAGCAAACAGAGGTCTAGAGAAGAGGCCAAACATGTCTGCAGGGAGAGCGGTTACCACAAACCACACAGCTCTAATAGTGTCACACACACCCCAGAAGAAGAGGCACAGTGCTGATAGAAACTTCTGACTCCGTGGGATTTGTTAATACAAGAAACGACTCGAAGTTGTAAAGCTTTCATTCTAAATGCATCGTAGGAGGCACATACATTCACACATGTACTTTGCTAAAGGCAGAGGGAACGAGTCTAATGAGGGACTTGGTGCCGTTCTGCAGCGGGTGGGTGCAACAGGGCATGGTACAGCCTGGCCTGGCATGGCCTAGCATGGCTTAATGAGATATAAACAGTGGACCCGCCACCTCATCCAGCCATCGCACACACTGAGTCTGTTTTAATTGGCTTGCGGACTCTTTGGTGTGTGTGTGTGTGTGTGTGTGTGTGTATTATGTGGGCATGGATTGAAAGATGAAGGTAAATTTACTGCAGATTAGAGGCTGCTGGTTGTCATCATGTGATGGCTCACATGATCAGACTATAGCGTACTTGTTTAAAGCTGTGCCACTGCCTTATGACTATTTATGTCCTTTTCAGTGGACTGGGAGAATGATCCACTTATCTGAATGCAGGAATTATTGTGGCTCTTCATGCTAATTATAATTTAAAAATGTATGTCATATAGAACATGTATGTTGTCAGAAAGAGTTCAGCAAGATTCTATGATTTAAGTATTTATGTCTGTTCGCATTCTGTATGTTTTGGTTTACGCTGACTGCTCTGATCCATCTTTCATTGCCCTTAATTTCATCATGCACATAACTTCACTGTCCAACACGCTTCCCTTTTCCCCGCCTCTCACGTACCCAAGCGCGTCTCTCGCTCTTCTTGCTTTGAAGCCTCCACCTTCCACTTCACGTCTGTCCCGTCATTGGCTCGCTGCCTCCCCTCCTCCTCTCTGACAGGTGAAGAGCAGAACTCCCACGCTCCTGTCCTGGATAAATAAGAATTAATTGCCGCACAGCTATCAGCATATGCCAACTTCTCCACCCCCGTCCTCCACCCCACTTTAATTATCAATTTCTCATTTCTGTCTCTCTGTGTGTATCCCTGCAATTGGTAACCTTTACTCTCCACGTTCTTTGTATGGTAGCAGTGCTACCCTTTCCATTCTTTCATGATTATTAGAGGAGAACGTGAAGCTGCAGAAGCGATTGTCGAAGCAAGAATAAAATGAACTTAATAGATCGACCTGAATATTCTCTGGCAAGCAGGATGGGACTATTTGTTCCTTGCCAAGAGCTGCTTTATGACTGTTGTGCAATTAAAACATAAATAGTTGGAAAATCCCCCCCTTGCCTCTAAATCTCAGGCAACATGGAAATAGCTCATCTGTGTTGATTTCCAGTTGTCCTCTTTTGCTCTTTCTTTATCAACTTGGCCACTGCGTTAAAGGCAAAGCACTGATGAGTGAATTCTGTGTTTATACATGTGATTAGATCGGTGTTGTGTGGCTGAGCAGGGGAGTCGGCGAGGGAAGAAAAGCCACCAGAAGAATGGCATTAAGTTGACAGAGGAGAAAAGGGGTGACGACACTGGAAATATGGACATTTCTGCAAACTACTAAAAATCAGCCTTTTGTCCAGGGAGAGGTCTAGTAAGCTTACACTAGCTTAATGCGCGGGCTGAAAAATAAGAAACATTGACTATGACAGCATTATTTTTCTCTCAAGCCAGCATTTTTCTGCCGCTCCCCTCTTTCTCTCTCTCTCTTTCTCTCCATCTCTTTTTTTTCCTTTCCATTAGTGAAGAAAGTATTTGTGAAAGCTTGTGTGCACATGTGTGCGCATGATTGTGTGTGTGTGTGTGTGTGTGTGTCTGTGCAGGAGATAAGCTGGGTAACTGGGCCCGGCCATGCTCCAATCCTGTTAGCATTAGCGATTAGCACGGGCTAACAGGCCCCTATTATGAGCGGGGACTGATTCCAAGTTTCCTGACCTCACACATACAGTACACACACATACACACTCCCTAAGCTGCGGGAGGGATTACCACTTGATCCTTGATTAGGAAGCCATATCTGCCTGGAAGTTGTGTGTGTATGAACGTGTATGGCTGTGTATACGTCCAGACGTGTGCCGAACTTTATCTAGACCGGTAGAACTCGTATCACAAAGACCACAATGTCGTCCGCTTTCCCTCTGCCGTGTCCTGGCGAGACATTTCTTACGGCCAGATTGATGAAGATTGAAGGCCGTGTTGTGTCAGGTCGGGCTTTTCTGTCATCACTTCAGAGAGCTGTAGGAAGACAAGGCGAATATCCTGGCCTCCCCCCAAGATGTGGACCTGCCCGGGGCAGGTTTGATATTTTTAGCTGTCTAGCTTGAGCGCACCTTCAGAATGACTAATTATCAGACTATGACCCTCACAGGTACCTGTTGTTAGTTCTTGCCTAACATCTCCTTCTCCTCCATCCATCTCTTCCTGTTTCGTCTTCTTCATACGTTCAGCTTCTTCTTTATAAAGATTATTTTCAGGCATGCGACACACGTTAATGACTCAGTGCAGTAGCTTTCTTTCATTAAACCATGAGTCTCTTTTACTTTGTTTCTAAATGCTTTTTTTAATGTTATTTGTAATTTACCTAAATATGTAGAGCAGAATTTTCTGTTCTGGACGAGCATCGTCTCTGTGTGGGTTTATTGTGTCTTTATTGTGTAGAGTGGAAGTACAAGAAGATGACCCTAGAAAGTTGGAGCACCACTTTGATCTGATTTGTTTGACCTGGTGTCATGTTGGATCAGGAATCAAACTGAGCATTTGTAAGCAGCATGATGCAAAGATTCTCATCATCCCTGTATTCAGAAGACCCCCCCCCCCCCCCTAGTGCTTCATTTTTGCATTTTCACATCTGTATCTGTTTTGTACGAAATCTTGCACAAGGTGCACGTTTGGATTCCCTGAGCCGTGTATTGTGCAACAGTGCTGGCTCGGTATGAAAGTTTAATAAGCCTTTGGTGCAATGAGAGGAGATGAGTGTTGGATCATAACCTGACCGTTCCCATTCCTCCCCCACCCTTTGCTGCCCATTAAACACACATACATGCACATACACGCGTCTCCCTAACTAATTATTAATGCTTTTGTCGAGTGGAGGTACAGCAGACCTCAGTCTCCCCTCTCTCAGCACAAGACCCCGACCACCACCCCCCCACCTTTGAAGATAAATGAGCAAACACAGACATATACCTGTAACATGGATTAGACAGGAGGAGCAGAGGGCAAGCAGTGCTATTGTTTTAACTGCTAGCACAACTACAGGTCCGGTGTGTGTGTGTGTGTGTGTGTGTGTGTGTGTGTGTGTGTGTGTGTGTGTGTGTGTGTGTGTGTGTGTGTGTGT
>JBBBVU010000003.1:30219508-30239530 GCA_037177055.1 Atherinosoma microstoma
ACACACACACACACACACACACACACACACACACACACACACACACACACACACACACACACACACACATAAACAGACTGGCTCTTACCTGAGGAGGCAGAAATGATGTTTGTCTGGAGTGTGTGCTAATCTGAGGGAGGAAGACAAGGAACCACAAGATGTGGAATTGTGCTAATTGTGTCCCACTATGGGTGCCGAGTATGTGTGTGCGTGCACGCCCATGTGCATGTGACAGGCTGGGAGAGCTGAGGCGTCTAAACACCACAGTGTAACCATCTGTTGCCACCAGCAACCATGGCGGTGGTCCTCGTCTGAGTGTGACCAGGGTCACTGTATCCACAGCTCACCACTGGGACTGACACACACATACAGCGCGGTGTGAAACCAGCACACTGGTGTGTGGGACGTGTCGTGATGTTCAACCTTTCAGTGGTCTGTCCTTCTGATTACTTCCCTTCTGTCTTTTTTCTCATCTTTCTCTTAGACGGTTAAAACAGCGCGTCTCAGATAGATGAAAGCTTCATCTCAGTTAAAAAGTGCAGCACTTATATCGGTTTAAATAAGTGTGAAATAAATATGTATAATTCAAAATGCGCTCTCATTTCACCGATGCAGATTTGTACAACTAGAGCCCCTCAGTGCATTTCCTGCATGACAGGGGTTCGTTGCTTTGAATGCTTAATGGAGATATTGGATAATTGGAGCAGTGGCACATAGATAAATCCGTCAGCTAATGCTGCCTCTCGCCTCGTGCTTGCTTCAGTTATCTTTTTGAAACAAGCATGCAGAGGCAATTGGGTTGGGTGGGTGTGTGTGTGTAGAAGAGACATGGGGGGGAGGTGGGGGGGGTGGGTGTTGCACACAAGCATGTGCTCTTGCATGCCTATGTGGGGGTAAATCCAGCCCTCGGGGCAAGATGTTGGTGGCAGTCAAAAAAGCTGCCAGAGAAGAGCTTCAGAACCAGCAGGAGAGGAAACACACTGCAGGTTAGAGGATGCTGAAGAAGGGATAAATAAAAGCAGAGAAGCATGGAAACATTTGAGGAAGCGTAATCACCGAGATCCGCTGCCGTTCGCACCTCTCCGCTCCACCTTTGACATTTACAGCGTGACATTTAACGGAAAAAGAACATCTGCAGAGGACAAAGACGATCTCTCTCTCCTCATCTTTCACCCTTTCTCCCAGAGAGCATCAAACCAGCCACACAAACTGAATATTATTCCACTTCTTACCAACCGTTTGGTCAAATCCTTTTTCCCCTGTTTGATGCTCATTTTTCTTTCTTTCTTTTCGCTCTATTCGAGCTGCTTTGTTCCTTTCTGCAGCATGCTAGCTGCTGTGTAGCCATTAGTTAGTGGATTAGCTACTAATTTCATTTGGAGCGGAGAATGTGTGTTCAGCTGGGGAGGAAACGCGACAGGGGGCACACACGCTCACACAACACACACACTTATACCGTCTATAAGCATTTGCACAGTTGGGCAGAGCTTTCAGAGCAGCAAATGTTGAACCTCCAAGTGTGCTATTGCCTGTTTGATGTGGTTCAGTAGTGTGCAGTTGGGTACCGTTTCACTAACAGCTCTGGCACCTGAACGTTGTTCTGCAAACACAGCAGTTAATGTTTTAAGCCCTAATTGGTGATTTTAGACATCCTAAGAATTAGCCTCTTAAGCTATTGAAGTGCTATTTTTACTGCGCTGCATTTTTCTACCTACCCAACAAGCAGTTTGCATGTGGTCCTGTGTGTCTGCACGGCTCCCACTCGTTTTCTGAGTAGCCTACATTCACATGTGTAGAGACTGAATCCTGTAACTTGGGCAACCTGTTTAGTTTCCTCAAGATCACACTCACGACCACACGGACAGAAACAGACACTCACCCACACGGTGCCGCGGTGTCCCACTGTAGCGCGGCAGTGTCCCAGTACTGGTCTTGGATGCTGCCTGGTCCTCCATCATCCATCATCTCCTGCCTGATTTCTCCAGCGGGACAGAAAGAGCATTGCAGCCAGCCCTTAGAAACCAATTAAAATAAGGCACGCCATGCCAGTGTGGGGGTGGTGATGGTGCATTTTTAGTATTCCTGCATGTGACTCGCTGGTGAGTTCCGAGAGTTTTAGGGATCTTGTGTATGTAAGAAAGTAAATCTGAGATGTATTTGGTTTTTTTTTCTATGGAAACGTATCGGTGCCATTTGTGTGCTTACAAAATGCCAATGATCTCTCCCTCGTGTGCTATTAAGCTGCAATATCCTCCTTCCTCTTTATTCTTTTCCTCCATGACTTTTCTGTAACTTTCTTTCCCACTTTCCAATATTTTCTTATAATTTTCTTTCCTTCATCAACCCGTTTCCTCTCCCTTCCTTTCTTTTTGTCTGTCCTTCTGCCGTCTTCTGTTTCTTGCCACTTCTGTCCGTCAGCACAGAGAAAGAGGCAGCTCTGTTAGAGGTCTTCATCGACCAGACCTCTTTGATTTGCTGATTGAGTTTTAGTGCTGAACAATGAGCCCCTTTGCTACTACACTCCAAGACATAAAAGGAGCCAGTGTGGTGTAAACACTTGCAATTCTTATTCATAAAGCAAAGACTGCAATGAAATGCCAGACATTTACTTTTTTTTAATGATCTTAGTGTCTAACAATGCACTCAGAATTGAGCCAGACTGATATAATTGGCCCCAAAGTGATTTTGACTTCTGACACAGATGTTTTTTTCCCTCGTGTTTGTCAGGCTGCACATTTTCAGTCTTATTATTTTATCACTTAGTCAGATTTCCTTGATTCCTTTCTTCACTTTGTAGCCATCAGTTTGTCAGTAGTTGTTTTGGAGAAGCTTCCATATAACAGATAAACTTCAGAGGTCTAACTCCATCTTCATATCATCCTCCCCCTCAGATAACTAGCAGATGCTATCTGTGCACTGCTGCTTCGCCAGACACAATGGGCCTGACACAAAGCCTTCAACAAAACAGGACATGGCAGCCACAAAGAGAAAAAAGGGAGTGTGAATGGGTGTAGAGCGCAAGGATGGCGAGCAGAGAATAGAGCGAGTGTTTAGGCTGGTGGCTTTTATCAAAAAGGGCTTTTTGTTTGCGTCGTTTCAGTTGTTGATGTAACAACTTCTGTGTGTGCGTTTGATAAGCCAGCGCTTATGGAGAAAGAGGGCTTGATTACCATATCTGAAGATTGTGACTGGTGCGCCACTGTTTGCCAGTCACTCCAGTGAAAAATGTATACATTCAGGCACGTTGTCGAAAAACAGAGAGAAGATTAAAAGGCACAAGTCTGAGGAGGATGCTCAGAGTCTTGGAGAAAACACCGCTCCGTTCTATCACTGCGGCATTTCAGTTGTGGCCTTCACAACACCGGGCTTTGTTCCCACTGTGTGATTCTGTTAGTGGAGTTTTGAACACCTGTGGCTTTCAATAACCTGCCAGCTTTTGTGTAATGATGTCAGACCGAGGATCAGCTGAGGAAACGTGACATTAAAGGAATAGTCACACTTCTATTAAACTAGAATTGTTGCTCTCAATAGATTCCCACATAGAGGCAAAGCAAAGCTACACATTTCCTTAGAGTTCCCCTTTGGTCCAGTTGGATAGATTAATCAAATTGTTAAGCAGTTGCAAATATTCCTGACATTTGCTGACCTTTTGAAGGAACAAAGTAACAAGGGTATCAATGTGGAAGACACTCGCATCACTGTTCAGGATCTTCAGTAAGTCGTCGTAAGTGTGTGAGGATGATACAAATTTATTCTCTGGAATTAACTGTTAACTTGTTGGCAACCGAAAGGGCAAATAGTCACTGCTGCAACATCAGCTGTTTTATCAGGAATGTCGGGAATAAACCGAGAAATTCTAGAGCTTGAAACACACACACACACACACACACACGCACGCACGCACGCACACACACACACACGCGCACGCACGCACGCACGCACGCACACACACACACACGCGCACGCACACACACACACGCGCGCGCACACACGCACACACACACACACACACACACACACGCACACACACACACACACACACACACAACGTCTGGTTATGTTTTGTAATACATGGCAATATAAATCTTTCAGTATCTCAGAGAAAGAAACAAAGAGCACTGAGTAGCTTTACTGGTTAAATGAGCGTCCCATGTGCAGAGCAGCCAGCCTGGGTTCAAGTCCCGGCCTGTCGCCTTAAGCTGCATCCCCTCTCTCTGACCCTGTTCCTGTTTTTATAACAAACCAGAGAAAAAAACGTATTTCACACTATTGAACTTTAAATGCGTAAAGAAACATTTACTTCAATTTCCTCATTAGAAAGGAGACTTCCTAGTAAACTTTAAAAAAAACAAAAACGTTTCACATGACTTTAAACTCTCTTCATATGGCCGCTAAAACAAAGCTCCCATTGTTTCAGACAATTTGTACGCATACAAAGAGATGCTATTCTCCGAAAGCATATGACTGTCACGCACACGCACAGGCTGGAATAAAAAGAGGGGAAATAAATCTATTCAGCAAATATGGAAGCAAATAATTCTATATGGATGATTCAGTGTATGAATAAATGATGGCTCTTAAAGCAGGAGCCTTGGATTTTTACATGTGATTTGATGTCACTTGCAAAAACAAAAACAAACAAAAGAAAAACCTTGCCAGATGAGTGCTGAGTAAATCTGTGTACTTGTCCTGAAGGTATGGAACTGATGTCTGTAGTAATAGTCTTCCCTGCACTGGTGGATTGTTCGCCATGTAGTTTATATCTGCCAGAGCCAAAGAGAGGAGTAACCATACGGAGAGAAAGTAAACAACAACACCATGACGGAGGGTTTAAAAGAAAAACGAACAAAATAGAAACAGTAGTTTTTATCCTGGATTCATCTTTGGCTTCGTAAAAGGAACGTAAATTCGTTTTACCCTTCCTTTGTGGCACAGCCCTTACGCCACCACATCTAACCACCATTGTCTCAACTCCCTTCACCCTCCTTCCTTTGTGCCACGACAAATGACCCCTCTGCCCTGCCATGTTCTAATCCAATTAGCTTTAAGCCTAATTATGGGAGCAGTGACTGATCACCATTGTCTGCCTATGGGGCTGGATGGATAGGATGTGATTAGCGACGAGGCTAGCCTTGGGTAGCCATTAGCACCTCTGTACACCTTTCATAGACCTCTAGAGGAATGAAAAGGGGGCAGACGTCTCTGTGCGCAGTAATCATCCAGATTAATCGCCACAAGGTTAAATGAGAGGTTGAGTTGAGGGCAGGATGGGTGGGTCCAGTTTTAGTGTGTGTGTTGGCTGCTTGTAGGTGTTTGACTGAGTTGAGGAGGAGCTAATGGGCTTGAGGTAATCTTTTTTTGGGGGGGGTTTACCTGATAATTTATCCCTCACAGTTAAAAACTGGTCACATATTTCATGTTGTCTTTTTGTACCTTTTATCCTCACTGTCGTTTCTTCTTCCCACCAGCTCTCTCCGGAGACCGGGCCCAGGCAGGGAGGAACCATGTTGACCATCACTGGTGAGAACCTGGGTCTCCAATTCAAAGATATCCAGAGCGGAGTTCGCATCGGGAAGGTGATGTGCAACCCTCAGGAGGAGCAGTACATCAGCGCTGAGCAGTACGTCGACGTCCTCCACCTTCTTCTCTTCACAACCACCCCTTTAAACCTCGTTGCATCGGAGACTCTTTACCTCCCAGCTTGTCTTTGTCCAATATTGGTGTGACACAGCGAGTTGAGCACAATACTTTTCCCCTAGACCTTTGTTTCATAAAGCCTGCAAAGGTTAACAGCTGTTTTCCCCCTCTCAAAAAGAACCAATTCTCCACAAACACCCTCAAGCTGTGTACGGTACTGCTCTTTGAACATGTGCAGTCAGTGTGAATCTGACAGCATCTTACACTAAACCTTTTATCCCACAAACACTCCGAATAATAGGTCAGTCGGCATTGTTATGCTTAATGAAGCTGTCCTTTTCAAAAGCTAAGAAATTACTTAATTTGATGATATTTAAAGTGGGTGGTATATGCCCTCTAATAATGTGAATACTCTTGTTTAAGTTAGGTTTACTGCTGTCTTCCCCTCTAGGTTCAGTCTGT
Source organism: Atherinosoma microstoma (assembly GCA_037177055.1). Lineage (NCBI taxonomy): Eukaryota > Metazoa > Chordata > Actinopteri > Atheriniformes > Atherinidae > Atherinosoma > Atherinosoma microstoma. Next base: position 30,225,608 of record JBBBVU010000003.1, read on the forward strand.
TTGGATGTGATTGACCTCTTTATTTCATGCAAAAACAGGTTTTCTCTTCATAGTTTTGACCTGTTTTACATCAAAGTATTACCGCGTAATTCATCCAATACACTTACACAACAGAAACGTATGGCGTCGCTATGTTCCAGCTACTTAAAGTTTGACTCATCTAGTTTTGTTCCCAAAACCCCCAGATGTTTCTAAGCTGAATTCATTTATTGTAGAAGAAGAGGAGATATTATTCAGGATGGGAAAATAATTGGGGGCACTTGTCACAGTTGGAGATGTCCTCAATATTCTGTTTGGTGCTTTTGTAGCTGTTTGCATACATAACCGCTCCATTTTGCTGGGTTTTGCAGCTCAGCCCCAACTGATTTAGTTTTCTCTCTGCCCCCTTCACTAAGAAGGAAACCGAGGAAATGTGACTTCGATGGTTTGACAGATCAGACAACAGAAAGCTGTGCTTCTCTCACCAGTGATGACAGGTGTCCCCAAAATGAGTTTACAAACATGATACTGACATGTCAGCGTAGATTTATTATTTACAAACTCATGTTGCATATTAATGTTCACGGCATCAGGGTGGTTCCACATTTCTTTGCTAGATTTTCTAAGTGAACTAAGTGGTTTTTAACCCCTTTAGATCCACTATGTTGCAAACCTGTTGCCATAGCAGCCGCAAGAGGAGGAAGAGGGGAGAGGGTGTGGCTGGCAGTTAGGCTGTCATGCTAATTATAAGTGATGTTAGCCATACGGTGCCATTAGTGGCCTGGTTGTACTCATCATCCCTGTGACCCCATCAGAGCTGCAGCGCAGGAGACAAGATGGGGTTTCAGGGCTGACAGCCCCAGGTCAAAGGTCAGCTGCTGGAGAGTAGGAGGTGCCCTGTTTCTTTGACAAATATAGATACATTATTTTCTCTGTCACTCTCTCAGTTTCCCTCTGCCAACACTTGTACCTCATACAGCCTTCCCACATTTCCAGTTTCTGAGTAAGGTGGAATTGGAGGTCAAGGAAATGTGACTTTTCTCATGTCATTCACCTCCGTCGTTAAATATTTACAAGCTAGATTTGACTTCACTTTGAGAAAAGTAAATCATTGCTCTAAGCGAGTAAAAGCGGAGCCTAATGCACGTCTATTTATTGCTATATTAGTAGTTAGTGTGTCACAATTTGACATGTGTTTAATTTTTTACCATTTCACATTCCACCTCGGTCATTTGAATGAGTGAGGGATAATTTATAATGTTGTCAACTTTACAAATGTTCTTCCAGTCTCTCTAAGCAAGCAGGAACGGCTCAGCGTAGCCACCTGCCATCTGTGCAGTAATGATGTGAGTGAAGCCGTATTTCTGAGAGCTGTCCAGCATTTTAATCATGGCCCCTGTCATAGCGGGAGACCGGGAAATGAATGAAAGGGAAAGTAAAAACAATTGAAACACACAGCATCGGAATGTGAAATTCAGTGTCGCAGCAGTGCTGCAGTTGCCATGGCCACCTGCAGGGAGGAGGAAAGCAGGAGAGTTAATAACTTATCTCGGGGAGGGGAAGCTGAGGAGATGTGTAGGATATGAGCACGTTCAATTAATCAGCTTCCCTCACTTTTAACACTCATTCTCACTTTCTCTCTCTCTCCTTCCTTTTTTCTGCCTCCCTCTCTCCTCTGCACTCTCAGCCTTTCTCTTTCTCATTCGTTCGCTCTGGCTAATTAACAGTCAAGTGTGTCTCCAGTGGGTGAAACATGAAGTTAGTGTGTGTGTGTGCGTGTCCTCCCTGCGGGCTACACCACCACTCCTCCCCTCGCTCAATAATTTCTCCAGTGGATTTTCATTAGGCTAGCCAGCGCCCAAGGCTAAGTGCACTGCTTATGGTTTTATAGTACGCACAGATTCAGGCATCCACATGGTCACACTCAAAACACAATCTGATTATTTGTTCTGCTTTTTTGTTGTTTTTGTGAATAAAGCCCCCCCACCCCACCCCCCCTACATGTAAGGAAAATGGAATATTTCCTTCAGAATTATTGAAGTGCATTTCGCAGACAAAGGAAATGCCACTTTCCTGTTGTGTAGTTTGAGCTGGTATTTCTGATCACGTTGCAATACTACAGTCTCAGCCCAGGTTTAAATCCTGGCCTGGAGCCCTTCACTGTCATCCCCTCTCTCTGACCTGTCAAAGTCTGTCAGAGCCCAAAAATACCTGAAAAAAACAACAACAAAAAAAGGACCCACCCCTCCACACACACACACACATATTCACAGTTATCAGAAACTTCCTACACAGGCTCCATCATACTTTTAGTTGATGTAGCTGGCTCTTGTCTCTGTTTCCTCTTAAGCTTTGATAAAACCATTATTGGTGGTTGTGGTTGTAAAAAAAACAAAAAACATCTCCACCTCTGAACCAACCCAGGAGTTGCATCCCATGTGCCCCACGGTGGACCAGAGAAGAACTGCTTTAGGTCACATCCACGAACAACCAGTCCAAAAAATATTAGTTCCCAGCTCAAACCACACGCCAGCTTTAAACAGCAATGACCAAAGCATCGGTGGCACCAGTGTGCATGTTCTAAACCAATGAAAATAAACCACCTACTTTGACTATACGTTCAAAATGCAGTGGTTCACCACAAACTGTTTACAGCCAGCATGGTGTGCAATATAGAAGAATTAACCTGCTGCTTATAGATAGATAGATAGATAGATAGATAGATAGATAGATACTCTATTGGTCCCAAGGGAAATTGTAAATATATGCAATATATGGAGTAGTCAGCATGGCATTAAATGTTTGAAAATAACTTAAATGTAACAAATGCAGTCATAAAAGGAGCAGTCACTGTTTTTATATTAAACTCATCTGTTCTTTCTCTTTTTTTCAGGATTGTGTGCCGGTTAAATGATGCGACAGGTTACAGAGTGCAGGACGCTCAGGTGGAAGTGTGTGTGAGGGACTGCTTTCACCCCGACTACAAAGCACTGTCGACCAAAGCTTTCACCTTTGTGGTAAGTCTTGCTAATTTAAGATACAGCTGTGGCAGAGGTTTCTTTTGGATGGATTTGTAATTGGATCGACAGCCACGGTACAGACAATAAGTATTTCCCGACCTGATTGTCCCCTGTCTGTGTCCGTTATTAGTCTCCATATTTTACCCGTGTCCACCCCTCTGCTGGACCTTTATCTGGAGGAACAAGGATCACCATTGAAGGTAGTCATCTCAACGCAGGCAGCGCTGTATCTGTGAAGATTGGACTTCACATGTGCCACTTTGAGAGGTGAGTTAATCTAAACCGCTCAGTTCAGCGTTCAAAGTGATCCATCCTACTTAAGTTGAAAAAACAATGCTGCCATTCAAAACCGGTGACAACAAAGATGTGTAGCTGTGTTTTCACTGAGAAAATGAGCATTTTAACTTCCATTGTGCTAATGCGGATGTGTGTGTGTTCATTAAATCGAACAATGTGCCTTTGGTCTAACCGTTGCAAGATGTTCCAGTCAAAGCGAGCTGCAGTTTAAAGATTATTTCTGTCGAAATTGTTTTCTTTTTTGTTTTATGCTGCTCTATAGATGATTGCAGGCCATAATACAGCATGTGCTCCCCCTCCATCTTTTAGTTTTTCATCAAGCTGCCATCTTTTTCCACTTCACAGTGTACAATAATTACAGTTATTGCCTGTTAAAAAAAGGACCATTTCTCAGAGGTTGCTGCTGATTTGCTGCAGGTAAAAAAAAAAAAAAAAAAGAGGACGGCCTGCAATACAGTAATTCACAGCAATTGTGAGAATGACAGTGTAGCCTTTTCCCAGAAAGCTGATATCATTGTTCAGTTATGATGTGAATGACTTAAGTGCATCACCCACATTTTGTCAGAAATATGACTATTATTTGAAAGGAATGATGTTGGTAACTCTACTTTGAACCCATGTTCAAAATATGCAATCCTTCCACGCCATCCCACTCCACTCACCTTTCCTTTTTATAGCTTTCACAATATACAGTCTCTGTTATTTTCCCTTTCACTGTGCAAGAGATAGTGCCAGGATTTTAGGACGAGAAGACATAGATCCAGTTAGATATGACTCTAATTCCCCTAGCCAAGAACTCCATTGTTCCTTTGAGTCCCCTCCTGGCAAACTTACAGCAAACTGAGCTCTAGACTAAATCCACTCATGTATGGTGTCTGGCAGATGTCAGTGGAAAAGCATCCTTGAGAAATTGCTAGGAGGTAAAATATTCCTTTTTCTATTTGTCTTGTTTTTCTCTTGGATGAGAACTTCATTTTTATTTTCTTTAATAATGGCTTCCCTCTCTGAGGCAACAAGTGACAGGTTAAACTAATGAGCTTGGACCTATCAAGTATTTTTAATATCACATCAAAAGAAAAAGTAGAGGCCAATTTCAAGCTCTGTAGCACATCTCCAGAAAGGTGAATATAATAGTCTTGGCCTTTCATTCACTGAGCAGCAATAACCTTTATGGTCAAAGTAATGAACTGGTTGAGTCCATCTCTTTAATGCGTCTTTGTATTCAGTTGGGCCTCGGCTTTAATCAAAGCCTATTTACCCCGAGTCACTCATCCTCTTATCTCTCTGTACAACCCCTTTTCTTCCCTCCTCTTTTTCTCTTTCTCTATCCTCTCTTTGCTTCTTTTGTGCAACCGCAACCTTGTCAAAAAAATACGTACGTGCCACCACAGGCGCCCTTGACGTCTACCGCGTTGTGAAAATAGTTGCCATGGAAACACAGAACCAGTGGAATGTGGAAAATCTTTTTTTCTTTTTCTTTTTTCCTCCCCCTTTTTTAAAATCACCCTTGGTTTTTTTCCACCGTCTGTCTTCATCCCCTCTTTAGTCCCCTCTCTGTCTGAGGACGCTGTTCAAATTGCCTCCTGGGATACGGCGGCAACATGTTCGGCAGAGACGCCAAATATCCCCAGTTTTTGGTCAGTGGCCCAACCCCGCCCCAGATCCCTGCGAGGTGCCAGGATAGAGCCACATAAATTGGTTTTCCCTTTTCATCTTTTCCATTTTCCATCTTCCTGTTGGTTTGACTTTCACAGCAGTTGACTGGATGGACTTGTGTACCAATCAGCTTGCTCTTCTCATGGTTAAAAAATGCACATTGCTTTGCCTGCACGCACACACCTGCAGTGTATCCTTTCCTGAGGAAAACTATAAACAGAAAGTGGGTGACTGAGCTCATACAGATCTCCTACCTGTCTGCTGCGTTTATATGCAAAAAACCACACACTGCAAATACACCTCCTTAAAAATAAAAACCTCTTGATTATGCAGATATCACGGTATGAACATGTCGTGATAACACTACCCACAGGTAGCCACCCCTACCACCGCTGGGTCAGCAGCATCTCCTCCCAACAGAGGGAAGATAGGGGTAGAATGAGCTGCTGGAGTGCAGCACAAAGTTCCTAGCAGTGGCTTGAAGTTTCCCAGCAGGTTACAGCTGGCTGCATGTCTGCCAGAGCAGGAGTTGCATCACACAGAGAGACGACCACTCTGATCAGCCATTTCAAATCGGTTAGCCAGCGAAAGCACCGGGAGGGAAAGAGAGACGGACAGCGAGACAAAGAGATAAAGTGGTGTCTTTGAACTACAGCAGTCTGCGAAACGGCGGGTGGACTGCCTGAAAATGTTTGCCTTGTAGATGGGCAACTGTCAGCTTTATGCACAGCTGTTTGTAGCATCTGATGAATAATAAAGAGTTGTTTGTTTGTTTTTCTTGTTGCGGCTGCAATTTTCAATGTCTGTCTCTTAGTCAACTTCAATCAAAGCCCATACCTTTACACGCAGCTCTGCTTTCCTCGCCTTTTCATGCTCATTTCACCCACTTCTCTTCCAGGCGGGGTGGAAAGGAGATTGTGTGTGTGACCCCGGCTGGCCTGGCTCCAGGGCCCACGCCAGTCATGGTGGACATCAACGCCGCTGAACTGAGGAACCCGGAGGTCAAGTTCAACTACACAGACGATCCCACCATCCTCAAAATCGAGCCTGACTGGAGCATCGCCAGGTATGTTTGGCAATCGCAGCCTTCCGCCTCAGCTAGTCCAGGTGCAGGACAGATGAAACTTTTAAACAGACACGACTGTTTTTAGGTTTTTTTTCTGTATCACAAACCCAGCACTGCATACCCGGAAGTGATGAACCATCTATGGTTTAGAGAGAATGTTAGAAAAATTGGGCCACATTATCATAAAATCTAGTGTTTTTCAGGTTTGCTGCAGGATATAGCTATCATGCATCTGCCACCATCAGCCATCACTGTATAATACAGTACATCGGCATGTCATATGATTATTTCATTATCTATAATTTACATCAGTACAGTGTTTGATCTGGAATTCTGCTTGATGTGTTGTACATCTGCAGAACAGATACAAATGCATTCATGCATTATTAATCCTCAGCGCTGGTTTACCACCAGTTAATGCTTTTTTTTTTTTTTTCCAAGTAGCTTTAAACAACTCACCTGATATTTTATCTGTGTAAAAGCCCATAAGTGTATTCTTCAGCCAGCGTACTCCTTGTGTGGGTCCTGAAGAAAAACAAAAGTTTTCCCCTCAATTATCACACACTTCTTGATTTTCAAACATGTATTCTTTTATTCTGTTTATGTCTAAAAAGTTATCCGGTGAGAGCAGCAGTAAAGGAGGCTCCTGAAGCAGTGATGTATCTGTAAATATTACTTGACTTATTGAAATGAGACTGCATAGCCACAGGAACATTTCCTCCACAAATACGAGCAGTGTTGTGTAGGAGCTCCCACAGGCTAATGGCTCACCAGCATGACCTAAAACTCCAACACACTTCAGCACTTAAATGACGCAACCACATACACACAAACTTACAAAAGTTGTGCATGATTCTAGGAATTTTTTTATTTCTTTTCCTCAGTAAAATTTTTTTTTTAGAAATGGTTGAAAATATGAAAAGCTTTGATCAACATGTCAAAGCACAAACTTCGTCTCCTCAGGATAATCTTTAAGGGAATCACTGCCCTTGGTTCAGATTAGAAAGTCTTCACCTCCTTCAGATATTTTGCAGAAGTCACCGTTTGAATCCCTGGTGAACAAAAACTAGATAGTTGATGTTGTACAGAGCATATACCAGGGCTTTTATTTTAGAGCACCATCTCTTTAGACAGGCTTTGTAAGATTTTTCCACTTTCCACACACATTGTTCAGTGTAACAATCCTCTTCTGCATCGTCGCAGGGGATTGAAGTGAAAATAGGACCCGTGTTTAAAACTCTGCAGGGAGACAAACCCTCTCATCATGAGGAAAAAAGGGGTCAAAGGATGAGAAGTAACATTTTGAGTGGAATGAATGAAAGATTGAGGGTTGGAGAGGGGAAAGGAGAATGAGAAGCACAAGTTCCAGCCTTAAGGGGAAATAACCTCAGCGCTCGGCTTGTGTCGGGTTTTTCACTCAGCTCTCCCAGAGGAAGAGGTGCATGGTTCCCTCAGTCAATCATACTTTTTATTTACCAAGCCAAATTGTCACTGTGTCCCTTTTAGTGACCCTGTTGGTGGGGCTACTTCACGTAGGACTGAATCTTCTTCATCTAAAACACAGATATTCTATTTCTGAGACCCGTTTTCACGTAGCACTGTAGCAATTACATGGCACTTCCACCTGTTTACACAGTGTACACAACATTTTCTGATGCGTGCACTTTGTATGTGGGAAAGATTCCTATCCTCTCACATATGCACCTCTTTAGTGTTTGTTTTTACCCAACATTCCCACCACTCTGTATGCTCCTTTCCCATTAGCAAATGCATTACTCCATGTAAAGCCACTAAATTCCTTTGTCTGCTCATTTTTCACTGCAGACTCCATTCAACATCAGCCAGCCTCCTTTAAGCTTGTGAAAAGCCCTAAGCCGTTGCTTGCCTGAGGCGGCGTTCTCGTCCGGCTTGTTCCTCAGTCCCTCGCAGGGCCAGTTTCACTCAGACTGGCACCACCTGCCTCCCTCTAACTGTTTTATTTGGCCTCAACAAAACATATCCACCCCAGAAGTGGCCCTTGTCCATGTATATATTTTTTTCTGACACCAATGCCCTGCTGGGTAGATTTTAAGCCCTCAGATTCTACAGCTCGGAGGGGAAAAAAAGCAGCAGAGCCGCTCAAAAGGCTAAAACTCTTCTGAAGGTTGTTTGTCTCCAAAGATTTTAAGACATGTAAACAGTGATACAGAGCACTTCTCTTTTTTGTGGTGCATCCTCATCTTGTTTGAAACCATCCACAAATTGTGCCGTTGTATTGTTGCTTTATGACAGTGGTGACTCGCAGTATCTGGGTTTAGATAAGTTATACATTAATTCATTTAGCTGCAGTCAGAATGGCTCACATCAGATAAAGTTCAGCCTGATGGACCAGCAGAGGCTGTCGAGAAGGCACTGTATGTGGAAAGAGGCCTCTCCCCCCATCTAACCCATGTCCCTGCTGGTCAGCATCATATAAACCTGAATAGGTCAGAGATGTAAAGGTTGCACATCATTTCAGATCACTGACACCAATGTTGTGTGTGTGTGTCTCGCGTTAAACACATCACTTTGCAGCACTCTGAGCACATCTCCCGTGGTTTTTGAAATGTGGTGATGAGAGCCGAGGGCTTTAGCTCTCAGGATTAATGCTACATTTTTGCCACTTCTTCCCTCCATGCTGCATATGGGGTTAAACAAGCTTTTAACATTCATGTAAGGGTTGTAATGTTGCTGTCATTACCGGAAAAGGGCTTGCACGAATAAGCAGGTGAAAGGCTAAAGTACAAGTGAACATTAATGGTGGATCGCCATCTGAAGGGCCCTCTCGGCTCCCACGGAGAATGCATTTATTAACATTTACCTCCACTGATAGGCTGCTGAATAGTGTATACGATAAAGATTTTGCAAGCAGCAGATGTAATGGTTTCTTGTCACATAACTGTGAATTCAGAAATGTTCTTTGTTTTATTATTTTTTTTCTTGTTTTACCTTTTTAATATGTTTTCTTTTAGTGGGGGAACCCTGTTGACTATTACTGGAACCAATCTGGCCACCATCAAAGAGCCCAAAATGAGAGCCAAGTATGGAGCTGCACAATCCCAAAACGTGAGTGGTCGGACTCAGACACCTGCACATGCTTTTTATCCACAAAACAATAAAAGGCATTGACTTGTCTCGGCAAATGAGACAGACAGATGCCCATTGAGACCCACAGGTGTCTCTTTTTCTGCTGCCTTTCTCTCCCTTCCTATGGAAAAATTAACTTTCAGATGATGCGCACACACCTGGGACACAGACGCACACACCTGCCCTGTCGGTCATCCTGCCAAGGGCCCATTTTCTGTTTGTTTTTGATGTTGAATTTCCTTTTAGTAGTTTAACCTTTGAAATGTCAACTAGCAATAAAGGAGCTCCGGCAAATCCCCCACTCTTCACCCAACACCACGGGGCTTAGCTAACCTTTTTCCCTCTCCCACTCTAAGCTGAAAGTAAAAATATCCCACCTGTTTCTTTTGTCCCACAAGATGACCACAGAGAGGTGTATCTATTGACCTATGAATACAATTTTGTTCTATGTCTTTGTGGTTATATACACACACTTTATGTTTCAGTATGTGACATATGCAACGCGATGTTTGGGTTCAACATTCTGTGGAACTAAAGGTCTCCTCTGCCATGCTGTGTTATCGTTAACAGCTACTGGGTGACCACTCCAGTTTCTCTCTGTGTCATTACAGTCTAATTTGTTCTAAGTGTCGAACCCCACAGGGGATTTCCAGATGATATCAACGCTGATTACAGCACTGATGTTATTAAGCCGCCTTTTCCTCATTATGCCATTACAGAGACATTTAATCATTTGCATCATATAACCGATACAACGCATGTTTGAACTAACATTTCTTCCCTCCCCTTCAATATTGCAAACGCTGCAAAAAAAGTTTTTTAAACAGGAAGTAAAACCTTGTATGGATGCTGAACTGAATAACCCATCACTTTTTCTCTTTCTTTCTCTCTTCTCTCCCTCTTCAGAACTGCACCGTTCTCAACAACACAGTGATGGTGTGTCTGGCGCCCTCTGTGGCCGGATCTGATAAAGGCTTCTCCGAGGTGGGCAGCAGTCCCGATGAGATTGGCTTTGTCATGGATGACGTGCGCTCCGTGCTGGTGGTAAACGAGACTTTCAGCTACCACCCGGACCCTGTGTTTGAACCTCTGAGCCCCACAGGCATGCTGGAGCTGAAACCCAGCTCACCACTCATACTCAAGGTAAATTGCCTTGTGCTCTTAGCATTGATCTTATTCAGCCTCGCCTCTACCTGGCTTAGCTTTACATCCATCACATTCCTTCTCTTTTCATCCTTTGCTTCTTTCTCTCTGTTTTCCACCTCCACTCTCATGTCTTCTCATTTCTCCTCTCTTTGATTCTATCCAGTCATCTTTTCTGTCCGGTTTAATCTTTCTTTATCCTTTCTTTCCTCACTTTCCCCATTTAATTTCTACAGTCCGTCACCTCCTCTTCCACATAGCTCACCTGGAATGTGTGTGTGTGGCTGGGGGGGGGGGGGGCATGGCCGTATGGATCTAGTTTGTGGTGGTTTAGCATCAAAGCTTTTTTTATTGAAGGTTACTCTCTGAAGCTGAGGCATAAATGTCTCCACACACCAGGACTTCAGGACAAAAGAAGGTTAGCTGAGTGCACTCAGTTGACACACAAGAAGGGCGGTGATGGGAGGCAGCAAAACGTCACTGATGTTGGGTATTGTCAACAATGTTAAAAGCTTAATCTCACAAATAGTCATTTTAGAAAATGTTACAGAGACCTCTCAGTCAGCATCCAATTCAGCTGATAAGACGCTGACGGGCGTTGGAAATGATTTGCTCCAGACACTTTCCTTCCGCTTTTCTTTGAACACAGTCTGCATTCAGACATGCCTCAACCTTGAAAGATGTTCTTTCTCCACCTGCTTTCTCCGGTGGGGTTTGGAGACCTTTAAGAAGAAAAAGTTGTTGTTTTTTTAAAACCTCCCCTTTAAAATCAGGTGCAAAGGAAGTAAAGCTTATAAAGTGGGTCCATGTGTTGCTACATATGCCACCTGCTCAGATTTTTATCTAAAATTCTCTGAGGTGAGACTTCACAGCCGTGTTTACTCTAAAGCCATACAGACAGCGTGCATTCGAATCCCGAGTGCGTTCTCCCCCCACCCCCCCACCCACCCACACTGTCTTATGTCATTTCACCTCTCCCCCTTGAACTTCAAAGCCGTTCAGGAGCGAGAGAGAGAGAATTATCATGCAATTTCATGGAAAACTAAAGCCTTTTTTCTCACAGCAAATCAGGATGGAGTTCTTGAAATGAAAGCCGGTGACTCTCTTCTCTCTAACTTTAAATATAATACCATAATGAAAGGCTCCGATGGCAAAGACGTTCAGAAATAAGTAACACCAAAACAGCATCCTATTAAATAATTGCAGAGAAATTAAACTTCCATCCAAATTTTCCAGCAATTAATTCCTCCCACTCTGCGAAGCACAGCTAGGATGTGGAGGGGCAGGAAAAGGTGGCAGAGGAGAGAAGAGATTTCTGTGCAGTGCATTTACTGAACACCCTCGTCCACACGAGACATTTTCAGATTTCTTGGACAGCATCTCTTCGACGCGCCAGCTCTTTGACAAATTATTGAAATAAAACAGCAAATATAAACATTTTTAGTTAAAGGGAAGCAAAGATAAGCCTGCTTAAAGTAATGGTCCATATTTTTGTTTGTAGACACTTTATGACAGGTATTTTCTAGCAGCAACAAGCAGAAGTACTGTTGCTATGGTTACCTGCATTTCAAAGTACCCCGCATGCTGATGTAGAGGAGTGGATGAACTATTGACAGACAGGAGAATTGTATTTTTTGCCATAGATTTGGCACAAACCAAATTTAAAGTAAAATTGTCTCTTTTTTTCCCCCAACTTCCTTAGACGTGTTTGTATGTACATTAAATGAACTGTGTCTGTCTCCAGGGTCGTAACCTAATAAAATGAACTGTCTGTCTCCAGGGTCGTAACCTAATTCCTGCAGCTCCTGGAAATGCTAAACTGAACTACACGGTGCTGATCGGGGAGACGCCCTGTCTTCTCACCCTGTCCGAGAGCCAGCTGCTGTGTGAGTGGCCGAACCTGACCGGAGAGCACAAAGTCACAGTAAGGAAAACCTTAATACTCACTGTCTCCATACTGTGTGGTGTGTCCGTCTTCCAAATTTGTACCTGATTTGTTCCATACTTAGCAAAGCCTTCTGAGACCCAGATCCAGGTTTCAGGATTTAGATGGACATTCAAAACCTGCTAATAGGCATCATCTCTCACTAAGTGACATTTTTCTGTGTTTAACAACTGATATTTCATCATCCTGTTCCACTGATGGAGCAGCTGCCGTTCACCCGTCTTTCAGCCTATTTTCTCCTATAGGTCCTGCTCTGTCTGCTGAGTGCGCTCTGCTTTTCACTGAAACGTCAATCTACTTCCTGCCTTTTCATTCATTCATTTCCTTCTCTCTTTCCTCTCCACCCAGACCCAAATCTCTTCAATTACTCTAGATTTTACCCTATTCATATAGCTCCAAGCACATGAGCACACGCATCCCATCTCTTATACGACTGGCAGAGTTGCGACTGTATTTATGTCTTAGAGGCTTTTGATCAGTCTGGCTTGGCTGGCATCCTCCCTGGGATTTGAACAGTATTGGTATTCAATAGACAAAAAAAATGGTTAGTGGGCATGAGAGGTCTGTATCTATTTTTACCTTGCTCCATTTGGTATTTCATTGACGTGAGCCAGTTAAAGAGGGTATGAAATTGGGAAAAAAGATAAGGTGGCAAACATTTTCCACATTTTTTTGTCTTCCTTTTTTTCAAATTCAAACATTATGCAAATAAGATGTGTTTCCATGTGATATGGCAGAAACTATGACGTGTTTTTTTTACTTCTTTTTCTTTTGCTATTTTCAAAAATGTCCTCGGGACACAGATATCGCCTCCTCCAACCCAGATAAAAAGCAGAGTTTTGATCCGTGCTTGGCTCGACCCGATCGAGCTTTGTTCACCAGCATAAACTCAATCTGAGATTTGACTTTAAAGCCGTGTGTGTCATTTTATTATTATTATGATGGATTTGTAGTGCTTGAGGCCAGTTGTAGGTTTCCATCATGATGGATCTATGTGTTTTTCTTACACTTTGCACGTTACATGTGATTGTCTACAAGGTGCGTGTTGGAGGCTTTGAATACTCGCCAGGGACTCTGCAGATCTACTCTGACAGCCTGCTCACCCTGCCTGCCATCATTGGTATTGGAGGAGGTGGTGGTCTGCTTCTGCTCGTCATCATTGTGGTGTTGATTGCTTATAAGAGGAAGTCACGGGATGCCGACCGCACCCTCAAACGGTTGCAACTGCAGATGGACAACCTGGAGTCCAGGGTGGCTCTCGAGTGCAAGGAAGGTGAGTAGTTTTGTTATTAGCTGTGTGATCCTGATTTATCAAACTTAACAAAAGCAGCTGTCACAAAGCTGGCGTTCCTCTTGTTTCTATGCTCTTTTATTCTCTTCATCATCTTATTTTTGCCTCTAAATGGGTGTGTTACACCCATTCACACCCTTCACAGCTATCATTCAACAGTCATATATATTTTTCTAGACTTTTTCTGCCCCACTCTCTATTTCCCCCTCCCACTCAATGCCAACTTTCCCCCTTGCTGTTAGGTGGCAGGGTTGTGTGTGTGTGTGTGTGTGGGTGTTGGTGTGTTTCCAGAGGAGTACTTTGATCCGAGCCAGCCACCAGATGTTGGCTCTCACCCCACGAGAGAGCAGCCTGGCTGGCCTCACTGCCATCCGCACGAAGAGGTGGGGGGGGGTGGGGGGTGGGGGGGGGGGGTGGAGGT
>JBBBVU010000003.1:30246817-30271875 GCA_037177055.1 Atherinosoma microstoma
AAAAGAAAAGTTTGGGGGTGGGGTTGAGAAGGGGGTTTTTCCGATTTAAAATGGGTCTGGTTTCCGGGTTTTTTTTTGTTTGTTTTTTCTCCCCCCCCCCCCCCCCCCCCACTATTTTTCAGTATCACAAAAAATACCCCATTTCTGTGCAAAGTTGACAAGAAAATCTAACAATATGCCGTCTTTATTCAGTATAACACGATTCTTGACCTTTCTCTGAGCTAATGACGAGACATTCCCTAATAATTAAAAGAATAGGGACGTGTCCCAGTTAGAAACCCAGTAACATTTATACACCCCCATTCCTCTGAGAAAACACAAGAATGCTTTATGAAGGAGTCCTCTTATTTCTGATGTGAGGAGGATGGATGGGGAGATTAATCTTTCGCCCTCCTGTTTTCCTGCCTGCCGGTGTGTCTCTCTCTCAGGTGTTGAGCAAATTAGATGCCGTAAGTCTGTTAATTACAATGCCTTTTAATCGCTCTATTTTCATTTGATTCGCCGCGTGTTCACGTGTATGCCGAAGACGTGCACGGACGGAGGTTTCCCTCATTACACGGCAGGTTTGTGATTAACGAGAGAAGTTAGTGAATTATACTAATTGCAGTTTTTTTTTTTTTCCCTTTTATTTTAATGAAGATAAGTGGGTTTGCTTGGAGCTAGAACAATGTGAGGAGGGGGTGGAACAATGAAAGAAATGCAGGGGTTTGTTTTGCCAAGTTAATTTGCATTTGGGGGGGGGGCATTGGTATCTGAAGGTTAACCATATGAAGACTGATGATGTCCTGCAGTATCTCTGATGTGCGAGTATGACTTAAACACCTTTTCTCCCCCCTGATTTGTGATTTGTGATCACAGATTGTAGATTGGGAGGGGGCGTCATTTGCAGAGGTTTATGTTCTGCTTCTGGCACTTCTTTATTTTCTTTTTCTTTTTTTGTCTGTTTTCTTTTTCCCCACCCATGACCATCTTCCTTCCCTCCCTTTCAGGACGGAGTCAGTCGCTGAGAAGATGCTCACCAACTGGTTCACCTTCCTGCTTTACAAGTTCCTCAAGGTAACATTGTCACAGGCCGACTTGCACGATCTACTTTTGAAGCGACAGCAGCACTGCTGGTGTTTGGAACTGGAGAAATGTCTCGCTAACACGCACACACTTTCACAGCTGCAGCATTAGATAAGGCCCAGGCAGCAGGATACCTATCCCTTACCTCTGCCTTTCATGTGCTAAATTCTTCTTTCTCCAAATGGAGGGATCTGCAGTCTGAAGCGCTGTTCAGACACAGCTGGCTATGTTGTTGTGATCACCGTGGCCTGTCGCACTAACCTGTGTGTGTTCAAATCTATTTCTTTCCGTCTGTCTGCTTTCGTACGCTTTATTTTTCTCTTTGAATTCCTCCCTTTGATTTCATAACAGAGAGACTCACCGATGCTTAAATGCTGCTAAATTCTTGTTTCCTCTCACATACACTCTCCATTCAAACATTGTTGGAGCTAATCAGTTAGCAGCGGGGCTTCAAACCCCCGTCAGGACAGGCAGTCTGCTGGACAGTAAACCAGCCAAGCCCCTAGGGGTCCCAGTTAGCATCTGTGTATGTGAGTGTGTTGCTTCCTGGGTGTGCATGTATGTGTTCCTTGGCTCCTAACATGAGACTGGACAGCCAGAGTTGGGTTCAGTAAAAGATGAGTGGGTTACTGGAGAAGCTGTTGGGGATCTATTTAGCAGCTGTGTTGATGAACTTGAAAGACAAAAAAAAAAAACACAGCAGTGGAAAGCACATGAAAAGCTGGAAGGATGTTGAAGACATTAAAATACTTGATAGAGATGGATTTTTATCATGAAAATGAGTATCTTGGTCATCTCAGTTATATTTATGTTTAACTTGTTTATGTGTCAATTAACGGGTCAATTTCATAGAAATAGATTTAGATACATTCAGATTAAAGCAGAAATAGTTTAGAAAAGGATTTAGAAATTGTGAAAAGGACAGAACACCGAGTAGGAGGATGGAAATGGGAAGGGTGAAATGAGTACAGCTTTTATCCAACCTCTGCAGCTCGCCACCTTTCTTTCTTTCTCCTGAGTTTTTAGGGGTGACAGAAAAGAAAGGCCCAGAACAATTTCAAGACTCAGTCAGGTGTGAATAGAGATGGGTAAAGGTCAAGTAGTGTTTCAGAGGGATGGAAGAGATGGAGCTTTTACCTACCAAAGGGAGCACAAGTAAGAAGAAAAATCCTTTCATCCATTTCGCTCTTCTCAGGGTTCACCTGTCCTCCTTTGCACCTGCTTGTTTGGGAGTGTCGACAATCACTTTTTTTCTGCTTGATGCTAACATTTCAGATTTTTGATGGAATTAAATGAACAAAAGGGGATTATTTGTAAAAAATTCCAGCCGGACACAGAAGTCCGAAGCAGAGTACAGCAAATCTCCATGTACATCAGATGTGATCCCTTCACACACACACAGCGTCTGTACTGCCTCTCCACACTGGCATTGTCTGAAGGAGACAGAAGGACTGAGATTTGTATGCTGCTAGACAGAGAGGACGTCTGGCCGTGTGCTGTGTTTTCGCCATAGGAGGCAGGCAGTGCTAGATTATCCCACAGAGTTCATCTGACAGCTCACCAAGATGACTGACTCGTGTTGATGCATGAACATGGCCAGCTGAAGGGCGCAGGGCAGGACTTGTAGTATATGTCTTTGCCCGAAGGGACGAAGCTGCTTGCTGATGGACGTTTAGTAATGGAATCGCTGGTAAAAAAGCGTTCATCTCAGACTTAATTATGACACCATTTACGTTTATAAATACGACAATTTGATGTGAATCCAGTGATCCCCTTGAGGGAGAAGAAAAAAAACACAGTATCAGTTTGATAAAGCTTAAGTGATATTTTAATAGTTTTGTTGATCTTTTCATCTGTTATAATAACACAGGATTAAGGTAAATTATCATTGTCAGCTTTTTTGACCTCTCACCCTCTAAAATGAAGCAACAACGCCATGCCACAGGCTCCACTTCTCTGATTATGTTAGAAGATTTAAAATGAAGTATTTAAGGATGAAAATAAATGATAACTGCGAAAAAAAAAGAGGGAGAAAAATCCCATGCCTCTGTAAATTTGAATCATTTCTTATGTACAGATTGTTGTTTTTTTTTAGATAAATGAGGTCTGGTTAAAACCTGTGTACAGCCCAACTTCTCCTGTTTCTTGCTTGTCTGAATACTCTAAAGTGATGAAGCTGCCTCCCTTAGTGAGAGCAGTGTTGTTAGGAAAATACGGATGGCCAACGCTGCAAAAACGGAGGCAGATTTATGCTTTGAAGAGAAACCAAGAAGTTTGTACAAGCAGGCAGTGCTTAGCTGGCAGGTCAGCCGAACGACTGAATGAAAAAGGGGGGAAACGGAGAGAGAGAGAATGAAGGAAAGATAGACAGCGGGCCCAACATCCCAGTGCTTGTTGCCTGGCTGACACGTCTCACACACCAAAGTGCTTCTCCAAGCGTTTTTCACCCCTCAGTCATTAACCTTCTATTAACTCTTCCATCAATTGCCACTCACTCACACTTTCTCTGATTTCTCTCCTTCTCGCTCATTCACTCGCTCACACACACAAATAAAGATTTTCCAAGGCTGTTTTTTCTTCCCCGAAGAAGAGACTCGGGGGAGAGGCTGGTGTGTGTGTGTGTGTGTGTGCTTCTGTGCTGTTTGCCAACACAGGCCATGGCCTTGTCCTTTACAGCTCTGCTTTCTGGTTGACTTAAAAAGAAAAAGATTAGAGACACAATTAACGAGTTGCTCAGCAAAACCGCACATTTTGCTGCTGTTTATGTTTTTTTTTTAAAGAAAATATTTTGCAAAGTTGCATTTGGAATTTGCATATTTTAACAATCGGCTTCTCTCCCCCTTCCCCATCTTTTGTCTCTTCCCCCTCCTGCCTTTCACCTCTCCCCATCCCCTCCTACAACTCTGTTTCCAGGAATGTGCTGGTGAGCCTCTCTTCATGTTGTACTGTGCCATGAAGCAGCAAATGGAAAAGGGGCCGATAGATGCAATTACAGGAGAAGCCCGCTATTCCCTCAGCGAGGATAAACTCATCAGACAACAAATTGACTACAAGACTTTGGTCAGTCCTCACACATGCTCATAAACGGGCTCTTTTGGATGTAAAATAGATGCATGTAAATGTTTAAAAGGCTACACAGATTTATGATATCCCCAGTTTTCTTAGGATTCTACTAAATGAGCTATTCTCTTTACAATGACTCTGAATATTTACATAGATGGTAAATATAGAGGTACACTGGCTCATTACCACATATAATCCATAAATAGCTGCGTGTGCATCGTTCCTCATGTGTTAATTCTAAGTTGCCATATAAAGAGTTTCTTCACAGGTGAAGGGGAAAAAAGGCACCAAAAGGGTCCTGCTTCCCTACCTCTATAGTTACTGTTTCCACTTCCTGGTCCAAATGTAACCTATCACCTTCTGCCGTCTGCCTCTGTAGACGCTGCACTGTGTGAACCCAGAGAATGAAAACGCTCCGGAGGTGACGGTGAAGAGCCTGAACTGCGACACAGTGATGCAGGTGAAGGAGAAGCTGCTGGATGCTGTGTACAAAGGGACGCCATACTCCCAGAGACCAAAAGCCTCGGATATGGACCTGGGTAAGGAGTGAGGGAAAAACTACTACACACACTCCAAGTAAACACACAAGGCAAAGGTGTACTGCAGTAGGGGGTTGAAGAGGGGAATCATTTCAAGGGCTCTCAGAAGCTAGATGGGGCACTTCAGACAGGAGAGATGATTCTGCACCAAAAGAAATTCATCTGAAGTCAGAGTTACTGAAATTAGCCACTGTGCCAAATACTGAACCCTGTTTAACTAAATCATACATTCCTGATTATGTCTTGATGCTCAGAGGTGGGAATTTGTGGTGCAGATGGATTCATTAAAAGCTGCCTGAATTTATTTCCCAATTTTTCTCAATTTCCCATTTTGCAATAAATACATATGTATGTCTGACAGAGTGGCGTCAGGGCAGGATGGCACGCATCATCCTGCAGGACGAGGATGTCACCACAAAGATTGATAATGACTGGAAGAGGCTCAACACCTTGGCTCATTACCAGGTACCCAGCTGCTTACTGCAACATGCTGGAACTTGAACGCCACACCTGGTTTTGTTATTGTAATATTCATCCAGGAATTTTGTTTAAATTGAAAACTAAGATCTGCTAAATAAATTCCATATGATCGCTGTGAGATGTACATGTCTGTATCATGTCGGTAGTGGACAGTATACGCAGTGATGTAACTGAACTTGGATACGGTGTTGCAGGTGACAGATGGCTCAGTGATCGCCCTGGTGCCTAAACAGAACTCTGCCTACAACATCTCCAACTCCTCCACATTCACCAAGTCCCTCAGCAGATACGGTACGAAAGAAGGTGTGTGTGTGTGTGTGTGTCTGTGTGTACACGTGTATGCACATGCTAATTTTGTGGTCTGCAGTGTTTCTAATGACATAAAAAAAGTTTTGTTAAAAGTTTCCATCTGTCATTTCTACTAGGTTATCTAAATGTTTTTCACCCTGCACATTTTTGCAGACTTTAGCTTTTTTTTCCCCCTTTCTCTTTCTTTTTTGCCTTATTTGTAGCTATGACCACAGCATTATGGGTTTCAGTCTCAGCCGAGGCTTACTGTTGAAGTTGCAGCCTGCCAGTTGTCTCTGGTCTTGTAAACAAGATCATGCATCTTCTGAGATATCAGTTTTAAAATATCTAAAAAGTGTTCTGCCTGTCCCTCTTCTGGTAAACAAAATAACAGCATTACTACAGTATTGCCATTTTTCCAGCAAAAATAATACATTTCTTTCTTTTTTAGATGTAGGGAGACCAGCTGTAGCCTGTTTCCATTGCATTGTAGTGGGTTTATCATCAGTGCTTTGAAGGCTAAACTTACTGTACCTGTGTATTTCTAACTCCTCGTGTGAAGGAGTGAAGGGATGGTATGACATTATAAAATGTATTGAAAGTGGCTACATGAAATGAAATAATGCATTATGCTCCAGAAAAAAAAACTATAAATGTAAATGTCTTGTTTTCATGAGATCCAGGCCAGATTCAGATGCCATCTGGCACATTTTAAACACTATTCTTGTTGTATTTTTGGAACTAAACATGTTGCAAATATCTATTTTCTAACATCTGTTCTACTTCTTAGTCCTGTACTTGTGTACAGTAACTGCCACTTAGCCCTGCTGCCACAGTAAAATGCTCACCTGCATCCCGGTTGCATTCATTCTGCACTTCCCTGGCCCAGATTGTCTCCTGACATTTCGAACCTCTCGATCCTTTCCTGCTTTGTCACACAAGTGACAAGCATTCAGACCGGAAGCATAATGCTCCGTGTCACAAATATGGGATCACTGTCCGACAAAGGGAGAGAGAGGACAGGTGAGAGTGACAGATAAATTTATTCTGGAGTGAAAGTGACATGGCTGTCACCTTTCAAAAAGCTTTTAACTTCATGGAGGCGTTGTGCTCTCTGCAGCTGGGTCAGGCTTTTTATTCAGGTTTTTTTCCTAGTTGTGCAGCTTAAAATGATTTTCCTTTAAATGCCTGAAGGACCACATGAATTACAAGCTATTATAACATGATTAACTGCAGAGTTGATCAGATTTATGTTTGTAATCAGATTTTAAATATATCTCAGTTGAACTCTCAGAAAGCTCTGATCCTGCAGAAATGACAATCTGCAAGACTCCAGTTAACGGACTTCTTCTTATATTTCATGTGTTGCCGTTTCACTTAAATTCTCCCACACGTCTGTGCAGAGAGCATGCTGAGGACGGCCAGTAGTCCAGACAGCTTGCGCTCCCGAACACCCATGATCACTCCTGACCTGGAGAGCGGCACCAAGCTGTGGCATCTGGTGAAGAATCACGACCACTCGGACCAGAGGGAGGGAGATAGAGGGAGCAAGATGGTCTCTGAGATCTACCTGACCAGACTGCTGGCCACAAAGGTAACAAGAAACTCTATATTCACACATACACACACACACACACACATCCTTGTTATGTAGCCCATTTAAAGCTGGAGTCTGAGCTGACCTTTGTTTGGTGGTGGTTCGGAGGCTCATTAACATTTTTCATAACCTTTTCTACAAAGACACACATATGCACAGTCTTAATTAGGAGATTGACCTTTGACTATTGAGTTGTTTGGTTGGTGTAACTGGCCCTCTGTTGGTGGCCCCCAGGCTTTTAGATTCAGGCTTGTGCTCCGCAATTATTACTCCCTATTTTTCTCCATGTCCTCCCGACCACGCTGCAGGGACTGCTCAGATGTGCTTTCAGATGAATTTAATAAAAAAGCTAGTTTAAAAGGATAGACTCTGGCTAGAAGTGGTGGATTTACCAGGGCTCCCAGGAACAACTAAGTGAGCTTTATGAATGTTTAGTTTGCATATTTTGTGAATGGTTAAAGAGACGGTAGCCTACAAAACTCAAGTTCTGCATTCCCCAGATTTGCACCCAGTCATGATGGAATGAGAATAAAAACAAATAATCACAAGTGCATTAAAAGGCTTATGTTGCTAATTATCTTCAGAAGAATTATCTTCAATAGTCATAATTTATTTATTTATTTATTTCGTTAAGCATCATTTGGCCTCAACCTTGTAAAAGAAAACACAAGAGGTAAAATGTTCAGAATATTCTGATTTGGCATCACACACCTGTTAAAAAATAAGGATAAAGCTTCTGCCCACATATGAGGAACAAACTCATTTTCTGATGTTATTCTGATCTTAACTGTGTTATATGTTTTTTATACTTAATTTTTTGTCCAGGTCAGAGATTCTACAGTATTATGAATTAATAAAGAGGTTACATTTAATTAGATAATCATCTGGTGTAAAGTAAAAAGATAGGAGGGGGTTGAAATGGCTTTAATGTGTGAACCCACAATGACCGGTCCGTTCTTTCCTTCCATCGTTCTGCCACAGCTCATGCATGCTCATACAAAACAAATACACATGGATCCCACTCGGTTTCTGCTCATTTACTTCTGCATGAAAACACCTGTCCACACAGTCATGCACTTTAGGAAATATACACACAAACCTCCCACCCCTACTATATAATCTCAACAGCAGTGCAAGGCTCATGCTCTTGGTTTCCACACCCTCATACTTCCTCTCCCCTGATGCTTCATTCATTAGCTCCAGATTTTCATTGTTTGAGCTCCAGGTTGGAAAGTGCAAGCTTAGCTGCATCACCGCCGCCTCGATTGGGAAATGATTAACATGCAAGCCTGAGGAAGACAATGGGGAGAACTTGGAGCGCTGTGGTTTCCTCCTACTTATTACATCCCCCACAGCTTTGTGTGTTTAGGAAGCTGATTTGTTAATGTGTGAGCGAGTACAAAACTGCAGATTCAACTTCTGGCTGGTTGGAATAAAGTTTTGTAAGAGGCGGCCTGGGTGTTTGAAGATGGAAAAGAGAGCTTGTGGGAAATAAGAAATCATTTTGGCTTGAGAGGACTTTGTCAGGGTCCTGAATCTGCAGAATTGTGATGTGGATAAAAAAAAAAAAACCCACTGCAGAACAAACTGTCTTAACCGGAAACTCCCCCTGAGCTCAGGTGTCATTCTGCTGGCAGATCTACAGCCAGACCACAATGAGACTTGGTTTAGTTTTGATGTTTTCAGGTACAGACAAGTCTCCAGTTTTAAAACAGACCCTGACAGACTCCGGCACAGGATCACACACAGCCTTGTTTCAGTACGCTAATGAACTAAATACAGAGAGAGACTGAAAATTTTTCACAAACTTCTAATCTGCTGTTGATTGTCATGTTCAGGGTACACTCCAGAAGTTCGTGGATGACTTGTTTGAGACCATCTTCAGCACAGCCCACCGAGGCAGCGCCCTGCCGCTCGCCATCAAGTACATGTTTGACTTCTTGGATGAGCAGGCGGATAAACACTCCATATCAGACTCCGACGTACGGCACACTTGGAAGAGCAACTGGTGAGTTTGTGTACGCTCACGCTGTGAAGCGGCATCAGTGGGAATGTTTGATTGATGCTTCGTGTCTTTTAGTGGATTAAATGTTGCAGAGCAGGAGCATCTGCAGCAGTCTGATTTTCATTTCATCATCTGACTGCTCTGCTGTTCATCCAGAGTCTGTCTCTAACGCTCCACCTCTTCCTTCTTCCCCCCTGTTGTCTCGCAGTCTTCCGTTGAGGTTCTGGGTAAATGTTATCAAAAACCCGCAGTTTGTCTTTGACATTCACAAGAACAGCATCACAGACGCCTGCTTGTCTGTGGTGGCTCAGACCTTCATGGACTCGTGTTCAACATCAGAGCATAAACTGGGGAAGGACTCGCCTTCCAACAAGCTGCTGTACGCTAAAGACATCCCCAACTACAAGAACTGGGTAGAAAGGTAGGTCAGCCTCCGGAATTCTTTTTGCATTTTTATTATTGAGACCATTTTCAACATTTATAATGTGAACCGTTTCCTGTGTGTTTGCGCAGGTACTACTCTGACATCTCCAGGATGCCCGCCATCAGCGACCAGGACATGAGTGCCTACCTTGCAGAGCAGTCACGCCTGCACGCCAACCAGTTCAACAGCATGTCGGCCCTACACGAGATCTACTCCTACATCGTTAAGTACAAGGATGAGGTGAGATTGAAGCATCTTTGTTAGACCCGAGCTTCTCAAAGTCATCATAGCTTACCTGTGCCACGGTTTGTGGAACCTTATGTTTGCATTCTTCACCTCCGAAGTCGTCCTATTTTTGCGTCTGACATCAGAGACTCGGAGCTGAGAATGAACTTGTTTGCAGACGAGGCAGATCTGACAAAGTAAAAACTGATCAGTTTATCTCCAAACATCTTTGTTTTGTCCCTGGAGTTCTTCCCTCTGTGGTGCCACTTCATCTGTCTTCCACATTAAATTGTTGAAGTGTCGACAGAAATTGCTAGCTTCAGCTAATGGCACTTGTGTCTGAGACTGACTGCGATTCCCATGATACAGTGGTGTGACATTCATGCTGATAAAGCAAATCTGAATTGAATTCCTGCCGGTTAATCCAAGGTGCCGTTAGTTTCTATGCCGTCCCTACAGCAGCTTTCTACCTTACCCACCTGACAGATGCTTGTTTGTTTGCAGTTTGACAGAAGTAATGTAATAAATGTATGCTGCAGTGACACCCCCTCATTGTCCATCAGCTCCGTGCTGTTTAGTTGGCTCATATGCTTCACAATGTAAGCACTACTGGTGCTGGAAATCCTTGAAAAAATCTTTCTTTTAAATGCATATTTTTCAAGGTTTGACAAGGTGCTTGAGTTTTGGAGGCTGCGTTTGTATCAAACTGCTCTTTGATTTAATAATTCACTATTTATATGAAGAAAAAGAACAGAGCCTGATTGTTTTGTCTCAATCCAAACATCCGTGTCCACGTCAGCAGCCTGAGATCTGATCTCAGCCGGCGGTGTGTAGAGGGGAGGTGGAGCAAAAGTCATTTCTCTACCTTTTCTGGTGTATTTTGTCTTCAGGTAGATAAAGGGCATTAGTATTAACTCAAGTCATTAATAGTTAGAGCTGTCATCAGTTACCCATGTATGTTTAAGTTGGCATTAATTGGACTGTTTTTCAAGCTATTTAGAGGACTAAAACATCTTTAAATTCACTTTGAAAATTATTTTAAAGTGCACAAATTTGACTTTGAGAAAGGTGCAAGAACCCCCCTGGTGTTTGTTTAGGGGAAAAAACTCATTCATTTTGTTGTAATTTGTCTTTTTTTTAGGTGAGTTTTTCATTTCCTGACACCAGACTTCTTTTATGAAAATAAAGTGATGCTGGAATTGTGTTGTTACTTTTGTGTTGGACACTTTTTTGGACGGTGGGACATGTTGGACAACTGTTTGTCAGTAATGATGTGAGGGCACCGACTGTTTCTCAGCCATGGAAAGGGGGGGGGGCGTATAGGAAACTAGTTGTGATCCGGTACGCGTGGAGCTCAGTAACACTCATAAAGAGTTTGTGTGCAACACAAATCAACCTGATGGGATTTCCTCTTAATGCAAAGCCTTACTAAGAAAGAATGTCTCCACGTTATTAAAGCATAAGCTAACGTGTCGGAAACCTCGGCTGACCTCTGCCACTTTTTTATTTTCAGATCTTGTCAGCTTTGGAGCGAGACGAGCAGGCGAGGAGACAGAGACTGAGGAGCAAGCTCGAGCAGGTCATCGACACTATGGCCCTGACCAGCTGAGGACCATCCACCTCCTCCTTTTCCTCACTCCTCCGCTCCATCTGTCTCTCTCTCCCTCGCTCTTCTCACCCAGACAACAAACAAAACTCCAACCCCTCAACAATACGAACTGCAAAAAGGACCGAAGCAGTATAGTGCAAACCGTGGGGGGTTCGGCGGAGATGGGCGCGCCTGTGTACGCTTACATGTGTCTGTTTGTGTTTGTCTGCAGCCCCATGCTGTGTGGGCACGTGTCTGTGTGAGAGACTTGAGACGCCAGACATTTTCGCACACGAATACATGGAGAACAAGTCAACTGACAGCATTTTGATTATCGTGGATGTTGGTGTTTGTGGTTCGCTTGATTTTGATTTCAGGAGTTTTGTGGTGATGACGCTGACGATGGCCGGGGAAAGAACTCCGCATACGGCATCATTAGCAGAATGGACCAATCTGTCATGAGCCAATGGAGAGAGGCTCTGTAGGTCATGTGACTCCAACAGTTGTCACACTTTTAAAACTTTTTTTTTTTTGTATAAATGTAATCAAACTGCCCACTCTCTGATCTCTCGCCACTTGTATTACTGCTGAATTTGCACAATTTACAGAAACGTTACAAAGCAAGACTATATAGATATTATATATAAATACTGCTACGTTTTTAAAGAAAGATTAGTGGGAAAACATTTTTGTTGTTTTTCTATTTCATTTAAACAAACAAATACAGGAAAAATAAAACAAATACAACAAGATTTGATATTTCAAGTACAAAAAAAGAAAAGAAGAAATCTCAGTGTAGGCAGAAAATGAACGAAAAAGAAACAAAAAATTCGTACTGTGCCATGTTTTCTTTGAATGTTGTTTAGTGCAAAGACATTTTGTTAGATGGAATGTGCTACAGTCTGATTTTTAATAATGAACATGCCTAGTGACTGAAAAGAAATGTTTGAGTAACGAGCCACCGCAAGATCCTCATGGATGGTGGCGGTTAGCGAGACGAAGCGGTGCGCCTTGTCCAGTGAGAGACATGAAGATGCTGTTGTTTCTTAGTCAAATCGGTGCAATCTGTTGGTTTCACGAAGCCAAATATCACAGGATTGTCTCTTTATCATTTGCCACGTTAGTTTCTGGCTCCACAGCCGCTGCGCGACAGCTGACTGGATCTTGGTTTAAGTGACTGAACAATGAAGTAGCTACATTGCACTACCTGAGATATTCCCTCTTCTTTTGCCCCGATGCCTCGTAGCCATCATGTGTAACCGCTGGGATCCCATATTTCATGCGTTTTAGTCGCCCTCCCCCCTTTAGGATAATTCTTTTTTTTTTTTTTCAAAAACTGTCCTGCAGGAGCCGATCCAAAGTCTTGCTGCGTGATTTTACCCGGTTTTTTTTTTTTTTCTTTTTTTTCCAGGAGCTACAATGAGGTCAGGTAGCGCTAAGCTGAGCCCATTAGAAGTGAAATGTATTCAGAAAAGCTGTTTTCAGCCTAAAGCCACAATTATTTAGCATTTTTTTTCTCAATGTTAATACCCAAATAAAGTGGCAAAGAAAAGATAAACTGAGAGTTTCTCTCCACCTCTAACCTATATGTTGGAGACATGGGTGTTAGCTATTCATCCACACAGGGGGGATAGAAAGATAGAAAAGTGAGACACCTCTGTTCATTAGCTTCACCAGGCTGAGTAATCCTCCCGGAGCCTGCAGCTCTTGTTTTAAAACTAGCCTATTGCCATGTGTGGCTTAAGCTTTTTATATTACTTCTCTCTGAAGAGGATTTCTTTGTTTCTCTTTTTTGAAGTCTTGGCGTCATGGTTTTTGACCTTGTGGTAAGAAATACGTTTTTGTTTTTTTTTGTTTTTTTGTGCTTGCCGAAAACCAAACTGTGGTCTGTATAATGTTTCTGTTGATGTTTCATTTGTAAATTGTACAGTTTTTCATGATGAACAAAAGCTGTTTGCCATTTTTGTAATCTGTTTCTTTTTTTCTTTTCTTTTAGTCTTTTTTCTTTTCAACATGTAAATTGTACATTTAACGGTACACAGAAGACTAAATTCTCTTCAGCTTGCCTGAAGTTGAAGTACTTGACCTGAACTTAAGGTTGTGTGTTCCTGATCTCAAGATTCAGAATGAAATAGTGGAATCAGATGAGCATTTGTGTCGTCGTGATGGAAATGTGACTTGCTGCTTTAACTCTTGTATCTTGTTTTTTCTATCAAACATTAGGGCTGTCATTCAGTGCTGATCATAAATGCTGTCGCTGTCCAACCCGCCACTTTGTTTACCGTACATGCCTGAGAAACGACATGACTTTTAAAACTTTGTGCATATGAATCTTTTTCAACTGGATACGTGTTGGGACTTGACAGCTCACCCTGTTCTCGCCAACAAGCAGTCTGAAGGGACCACTCTGCTCATGCAATAATAAAGGAAAATTATCAGCTCACCATGTTGGATGCACACATTACATAACTTGTTTGGTTAAATCATGAATTCCCAACAAAAAAAAACCTGCATCAATCTAAGGTTTGACCAGTTTACGTTTTAATGCTTTCATACACGTTGGTGCTCGTACTGCTCAGATCTCACGGGGAGGAAATGGACGACTGCTTTCGGCTCAAGTGTTGTCGGTGTGAGCGCAGTCGCTAAAGCACATCGTGTCCAGCAGGTGATCCGTCAGGTTTTTTTAAGGACACTTCAACATTCTCAGTCCATTCTCAGGTTTGCGCTTCATTTGCATCATATTGCTGGTGGATGAAATGACTGCTTGAGTGGGTTGGGCTTCGCCTAGCCTTCGCATGGGTTCTTGCCTTTTAAGATTAACCTGCTTTGCAAGTCCCAACTAATTTCCCAGCATCCCTTCTCCAGATTTTATTCTTTTGTTACTGAGGTGGTAGAATGATTGTCTAAAAGCATTTGGAGTCATCAGCTGCTAACTCAGAATCTGTCACATGAACAACATGCTGGCCGTAGTTTGTCCGTGATGCTGGGTTTTATGACGTATATATCAAGTCAAATCAAAATAAATGAACACGTCAGATTGACTGCACTGTCTTCAGTGTGAGTGGTTTCAGCACATCATCATGTTTCATTTTCTCCTCTTCTATCATTTTTGCCTTTTCCAAACCAAGTCCTGACATCACTGCTTCCACTTGTGGTTTATTTTTTTCTGCTGCCTTTTCAGTCTAGAAAAAAAAAAATCATGTATTTTTTTTTTGTTTTGTTTTTCTGAATGAAAGTTACATCGGATCCATGGACACACAAAGCAAATGAATTTCAGATAGTCAGCAAAAGAATTTTAATACAATAAGTGATACATTTTTAGAGTTTTAGACTTGAAGCGACTGTCACAAGTTTGCAGCTTAACATTCATTATGTAAATATTCTGTTATTTCCTATTTTGCAGATTTACTACTTGTAAATAAACACGCATCAATGAGAGATTAAACATTTTTTGCTAAATTGTATGTGTCTTGGGTTTTTCATTTTACAGCAGCTTTGTTACCGACTGGTCCGGTTTAAACAATGGATGTATGACACACTTGGTGTAGCACAGAATTTCCAATCCCACACAAAAGGTGACTGACGACTCGTGCATTTTGTCAATTCTCCTACATTTAACTCTCCTGCCTATTTCCACCATCTTGGATGGGCTTTCTTGCTG
This sequence comes from Atherinosoma microstoma, assembly GCA_037177055.1. NCBI lineage: Eukaryota > Metazoa > Chordata > Actinopteri > Atheriniformes > Atherinidae > Atherinosoma > Atherinosoma microstoma. The sequence continues at coordinate 30,261,753 of JBBBVU010000003.1, forward strand.
ATCTTGGAAATGGTGACTCATGGTTGCATTACTGAAATAGGCTTGCAGTATTGTAGTAACAACCTGCACACATTGCAAGGTGCTCCTGTGCAGCCATGGTCAGGCAAATGTCGGACTTAAAAACTATTTACTTTCAACTTATGGAAATTTGCTTTGGAATAGATAAAGGACTCTACATTATTCTTTCAATAAGACTAGTGTAGAGGGGGACAAAGAAAAATAACGATTCAGTCTATTGATTTGTTACTTCTGTTGAATCTATTGTCAAACATTTTCACTATTCATGCCTGTACTCTAGTGTCTACATATCTCAACATAACTAAATACCTGCTTTTTGGAACTTACAGATTAATTTCTTTACTGATCTACATCTATTTTTTTCCCTTCCTGTTCAGCTTCCTGTGTGCTTGATGAATTTAATCTACTGGAGAAAAAAAGCAATAGTTTTTGGATTTGATTCCGAAGTTCACTCCATATCTGCTGTAGTAAAAAAAATATTCTTATACATACTCAGCCTGTGCATTAATTCTAGCTGCTTAATGGGCTGTGTCATTCACTATCAAAGAATTAAGTTTCAAAATGTTCAGTCAAAGGAAACTCTCGTCGGGCTGCAGCTTGATAGCTTCCCTTCTCGTCGCCCTTCCTTTCATAACATGATCAGCATCATTAATCATTTTCACAGAAGTGTACTTGAGTGGTAGGTGGGGGGGGGGTTGTTCTCCGGCAGAGTTAATACTAACACATTTCCCTCCTAACCATACATCATGCTTGCATTGCCCTCGGCTTACATGGGCACTTGCATGGAAGAGTGGCTGTGTGTGTAGAACACGGCGGAGCATCAGTCGCTCAAATGGGCTAAACCACTGATTTTCATCGCATGTATTATTGCTGAACAAGGAGGTATGAAGCTGTAGTAAAAGACACCAGAAAGAAATCACTGGAATACGCCACCTTGTCCTTTTTGTATTGTTTTTTCTTTTTTATGGCCCTGCCTTGAACCGTCAGCACTTCCCTCTCTCATCCCAGTGGATTCAATAAGCCCAGATAGACAGAAAATGTTATCGTTTGCACCATGTGTAACCAGCCAGGCTAATTCAATTAAAATTCCATCCAAGGAAGAACGCTGAAATTGTGTAATGGTCGTGGGAGCACTGAATCTCATAATGATCCTGTCAAGAGGCAAATGATCTCGCAGCTCTAACATTATGATAAATTCCTTGCAAAGCACAAGATGCTCGTTCCTTTACCCTCCCACCCCCACCTCTTCTTGCATGCAAAATTTGGTTGCCATAGTTAATAAAGCCATGATCTATATTTGCCCCCCCCCATTTTCCTTTTAATCTCCTTCAGTTACAACTGAGGAGGGCTCTCTTGTTTTATCACACACAGTGAAATTGAAATTCTATTTTAACTTAAGAAGTCTGTTGGCGTCTATGTGTGTTGCTTCAAGTGCATGGCGGAACCAGGACACCGTGAGTGGCAGCGGTATCTATAGTCCCCCACCCCCAAATCTCCTGAGCAGTTCAGTTGCTCTTGGTGAGGGAAAAGGTGACAGCCAAGAGTTGGATTACTGTCACCGTTCTTAACTTGTGGGGCTCAGAAGGAGCTGTATGTCTGAGTGTAAAAAGAGAAGTGGGTGTTAAGCACAGGTGCTGCCAACACTCAGCCCACCACAGACATAAACAGTCACATGAGAGCTACCCCAAGGCTAGTCTGAAGCGCTAATGTGTTAGGTTAGCAGCTAGCTAACTCTTTCAGTTTTTATCCCTGCTATCTACTGTCGAGGCTCTGTTAGCTTTGAGGCTAAGTTAGCTTGTACTCTTAATGAACAGCTTGTCAGAAACCACAACTCGTAAGGTGCACATGCACACTGTGACCTCTGCATTGTGTAGGTAATGTGTGATTTGAGCCATCTTTCATGATGTGGAAAAAATCCACCACTGAACCTGTTCTTGAAAACAAATTGGGACCATCAAGTGTGATCTGGTCTCTTTAAAGGTTGAATATGGAACATTTTTATTAAAATCTATATATTTTTTTTTAAAAACCCACAAGGCTTTTATTGAATGAAAGTACTGCATTTCCTTGAAAAATTCTATTTAGCCTGAAAATATCCATTTTGACGGGCTGGACAACAGCTGTATGTTAACATCTACCAGCCAATAGGCGGCCGCCATTGCGGGTTGCCAAATACGGTCTCTAAGCCCCTTTCAGACCTGCTCTGAAAAGCGGTAATGTTGCGACCGGTGCGACTTTGTCTTTTATACTGTTTGTTCCTCTCTTTTACCTCGGAGCTGTAGCGGACATTTACCGGCTAGTCCCTTGTGTCATAAGAGCGGAAATGTTGCGGCACGTCGTTTTGCCTGAACGCAGGCAAAACTTATCATAATGTTAGAGCTGGACATGTCGCAACACAAAGACGTCCCAAGACGTCCTACCATGTCTCGACAACCAACTTATCCGGAACATTTCCCCATTGGCAGCGTGAGTTGCGGCTGTGACAGCGACTCTCTGTTTATGGTTCCAGATAAATACCTGAAAGTGAGTTGAGTTGTCTCCAAGTGTCTCCCCTGCGGCAGCGGGTCGTTACAGCATGTTCGGCAGAGCTTGGCTGTCTCAGGGAAAATGGCGGTGTCGGCAAGTCAGGCAGCTGCGTCTGAGCCCCGGAGATATCGTTATCTGTCTCAGAAGAGGGATGACCGGAGAATAGCAAAAACTAAAGTAAATTTAGGTGAAGCCTACAGTAGATGGATCCATGTAAAAAAAAATTAAAAAAAATCCACGGCATCAAACACACGCGGAAATGGCTACTTTTCTACTGGATCGGTAAGCTAACTCTTGCTAACTTTAACGAACTTTAGCTGGCAGTTAAACTCCTCTGTAATAATTGTTTTCATTTTATGACGTTGGTCCTAGTTATCAGAAGATCGATCATCGACCTCCACACCCAGTGAACGGAGGAAACGGAGGCAGCTTAATCCTCCTGTCCAGTATTGCTGGCTCACTTTCATCACTTCGGTAAGTGGCCAAAGTAAGACTGTCAGAAATTATGTGCATCTAATAGATAATCGATAGCAAGGCTGACGTTAAATACTGCTGTAAAATAAACTTATGAGTCGAAATTACTCCTTACCCTGTACGATCCGTCTCTTGGCGTATCGCTGGTGAACTCGGCAACCCAACACCTGGAGTTATTTTCTGGCGTTGCAGCTACAACCTAGACACACTAGATGTCGCTATTGTGGTCGTATTCCATATCCAACCTTTACAGTTCCTGTGTAAAACATTAAGGGGGATACTGATGATGTTTGAAATAGTGTTTTACTACATAAAAATAGGAATACATCTTAGAATAAGCCATTTAGGCTACAAAAAGTGCAGCTTGGAGTCCACCATGTTTCTACCGTAGCCTAGACTGGACAAACTGAGCACTGACTCCAGAGAAGACATTTTGCATTATGGCCAACAAGTAAATCAGGGATCTCAAACTCTAAAGGACCACTGTTCTGCAGGTTTGAGATGTTTCCCTGCTTTAACACAAGGTCATTGTACAGAACTTAACAAGCTGTTTAATCCATCTCATTTGAGTTTGAGATCCCTGAAGAAGACAAGACAGTAAACATTGTTGCAAACAGTAACCTACAGCTAGCTATTTCTACAACCTACACATCAGACGTTTTTAGTTTTTGTTTTGTAACAATCATTTTTATAAAGCTGTCTAATAACCTCTTGTTTCAGTTTTTATTATTTAGAGAAGATCAAAATTTCTCTAAATTTGCCAACTATTCCACTGAATTCATTTTTATGATTCATGCGTGTCTTCTAGGTCTCTGGGTGACAAATAGGTAAAGGATTCAGCTGAACAGTGGTGTATTTGAAGTCACTGTAAATTAATTTAAGTCATTGGTGGAGCAAGTTTAATGGAAAGACTTTGTCTTCGGCTTCTCTTCAAAAATAGTGTAAACGTCGTGGATGAAAGGAAAAGCATCCACGCGCTGAAGCTCGTTCTCATAACTTTTTATCCCAGGCAAAACAACCTCCGTTAAGAGCAAAGCAACCGACCCCGGAAACTCTTGCCCTCACTTCCGCTCTCTCTCTTTTCTCTTCAAAATAAAAGATACCTGTCTCAACTCTAACAATAGCAATGAAAAAAGCTAATGATCTTGGATAGAAGCACAATCTGTCAAGGAAATGATGAGGTAGGACTCGAATTCAGGAATGTGGTGAGAGGCTAGCAAGGTTTTTATTTTTAATTTTTTTTATACATAGGAATTTTTATTTCTTTTTAAAAGAATTGTTTACATACAAATATTAAACATAAATACGTTTAGTATTTAGTTAAGAAATTAAAAATGTACTAATCCTTCAGTTTTAGTGAAGAAGCCATATCCAAAAGTAAGAATTTAGTAGGGGTTGGAGAAAAAATCAATTCACATAAATATCACAACTTTTTGTTTACCACTTTATTAAATAGATTTTTTTGTTTTTTTACTTGTCTTGTCCAGCGTTATAGCAAACAGAATGATGGTCTGGCTGCTGTGTTGTGCCGAGCAAATTTGCTTTGCTAAGAGGAGCTTTTTTCTTCATTTAAATGCTTCATTTTCAGCTGGTTCAAATATATTGCTGCTGCACAAATCGTAAAAACTGACTAACATGTGATGTGCATTTTTTTGGGAAATATGGCTCCTGATATAATCTGTAGACATCATCATCATTCAACTTTTTCCACATAGTCTGGTGTTAATGAAGCAAACTAAAAATCACAAAAATCTGCAATATCCAAAAATCGCAATTTAAATCGAATCGGCACCCAAAAAATTGTAAAAGAATCAAATCGGGAGGAAAGCATATCGTCCCAGCCCTAGAATTAAGGGTCCATACATCCAAAGTGATAGCCTCAGAGCAAACAGGAAGACAGTATGGTGTTTAAACAAAGTAAAGAATGATGTCAGCTTCACATTCTCTAAAGATGAATGTGTTGACCACTTTGTGTGTTCTGCCATTCAGGGGTGCTGCCATTTTTGTGTCTGTGTCTAATCAGTCAGGGCCCTTCCAAAGCTACTTGCTACTCCCTCCCCCTACCCACATCCACTTGTTCACATGGAGGGTATGCCACATTAAATGTTATCTGAAACCAGTTGGTATTGAGTGGTGGTGACTTATAAAACCCTCCAATGCAAAGTGAGCATCGATCCTACCCGTCAAGGTGGCGCAACATCCTCAGTGGATTCATCATGGAAGACGTATGTATCTTGAAACGTGAGTTCAATGTGACTTCCTTTTATATTCCCATGACTTTTGCAAAATTTCCCCAAAAGGTTACCATAACTTCATCATTACAGACGCGCTAATAAGAGTTTAAAGATTTTATTGTGTTCAACATTTCTTTTCTGAGATGTGTTGCTCGTGTGCTGATGGAGGATGGTGCAGCAGTGAACTGTTCGAACACTCAAGCTGAGACTCACATGCTTCAGTAGCATCAGGAAACCCAGCTTGGGCCTAATCTGGGGTATTTTTGGCACTTACGGCTCAGTTACAAGACTTGAAAGTTGTTGTGTGGCCCAGATGTGGTCCAGATGTCAGCTACCAACCTGGACGTGGGTAACTGCAGATGCTGCGTGGGCCAGAAGTACCGTATTTTCCATACTATAAGGCGCACCTAAAAACTTAAAATTTTCTCAAAAATCGGCCATGCGCCTAATAATCCGGCACGCCTTATGTGTGCACTGAGTTCCAAAATCTGTAAAAATGTTGTGCGACTTTGGTAAGCGCTCCACTTGATTGACTGTCTGACCACGTAGAGTACGTACGCTTACCTCTGCCACGCAGGTATAGGCTGCTAAAGGTACGGTATGCTGCAAAACAACATTTGTCCAAGGACCCCCGAAAATGGCACCAGTAAAGAGACATGCTTACGAGGCACAATTAAAATGACAGGCCATCAGTTACGCGGTTGTACATGGGAATAGAGCAGCCGCGAAACTGTTGTCAGAGCTTTCGTGAAAGCCGGCATCATTGCTGAACAATGAGACTGACTCCGCCAATGACGAGAGGGAACCCGGCATGTTTGATGGCGAAATTGCCATTGTTCTGTTCAGCCTCTCCTTGACAGTCTCAGTTACATCGGGGGATGGATAGCGCTGAATTTATTCATTTCAATGAAAAAAAAAAGACTAAGGTCATGCTTTTTTAATCCAGCAGCTCCAGCTATAACCCCCCCACTGACCTTTCCTCCCGGGCCCCACATGAAAAAACAGGCATCTCTAATTAAAAAAAAAACTTGCAAGTCAACGCTGTGGTTAAATCCTGTTTCTTTCGGTTGAGGCGGCTGTCAAAAATCAAGCCTCTCTTTTCTAGAGACAATGATCTGTCACCTTGAGACCACGATCCATGCTTTAATTACTATTAAAGTTATTGTAACTCTCTTTTTTTTTTTTTTTTGGAATTAGACAAACTTCCCCCTCACGCCTACAGATGAACGCAGCTGCACATGTTGGTATGGTAATGTTGGACCTATTCATTTATGCCAATTCTAACATGAAAGATTACTGGTCATTTTAAATGATGCACCAGGAATCTGGGGGAATGCACCTGATAACACACACACACACACACACAAACCAATTGTGTACAAACCAAAGTTGTGTAAAACACATCTGACACTTCGGGGGTTAAAACTCTACAAATTTTTTATAGCTTGATTTAAAAGCTTGATAAATGTCAAATTCTCCAGCCCAGTGAGAACATTTTATTATACTTTCACTTCATATCAGTGTCTGAGGTGGAATGAAGGTTCACTGACTGATGTTTCTCTGTTCTGACTGGCTTGTTAATTTCTCCACAGGTAGAAACCATTATGCACTGTAGCTCCCTGTCAGGGCCAGTGAAAATCCATTCCCTGCTCCACTGACCTAAAGCTTCCTGATGTCTGATTAACACACATGGGATAACAATCTATATAGAGCAATGCAGAGCTCTTAAAGAGCTCGTCTATAGTATCCTCCGGACCTAATCTCTTGAACACAGCCCAATGACTCAGTACTGACGGTGCTTTACGATTTAATAGATCTCTTAAATTGTTTGATATCATTTATATTCCCCCCATTTTCTTTTGGAAGTCATTGGGCTGAACTTGGCTTTCCTGTCATCTCCTTCACCTTTGAGCTTGCCCTCAGTTGCACACAAACACTCAAATATTTTGATCCCTGAGGAGTGACAGTGTTTCCTGAGAGGGCGGGTTGAGTTTTTAAGAGTTTTGACTCTTCAAACAGGCTAAACAGGATGTAGATATCGGCAACGTTAAAATCAGCTCTGCTGAATCATGATCTCATGAACTCTGTAGCTGTAACGGGTAACTTACCCATTACAGAATGACAGGGGGAATATTGGTGCGTTCAATTTGTACTGGGAAGTTGGATTTTCCGAGTTCCCTGTTGGAAATACAACAAGAACGTCCCTTGAAGTTGGGTCTGACTCGGAAAGTCAGGAAAGACTCACCAGCTCCAACTTCACCCATTCAAGATGGCTGCTTCCCAGATCCCACTTTTGACCTCCAAGCCAAATCAAATGTGCCAAATGGCACGTGATGACTCGTGAAATAATGTCACCATCATGAGACAGTGAAGGCATTTCCAAACTTCATTGAGGACCAATTTTCTATAAATGACCAAAATACGCATGACGTTTTCGGCGCAGCTGGATCTATACGGTAGCTGATGCTCGGGGAAATGCTAGCACCCTCTACAACAGTTTTTTATCCGCTGCCGAACAGCCTGCGTACCACACCGTGATGCAGTATGTGAGGATGGATTAGCAGCTCGGTAGAAGGATGTCAGCAACCTCTTTTCCATGTTGTTTCTCCTGAGGACTCACAGAAAATGGAGTCTCTGAAGAGCTTTCTTCACTGTGGCAGAGGTGTTGGCTGACCAGGAGAGGTCCTCAGAGAAATGAACACCAAGGAATTTGACCTAGCCGAAGCAGTTTACTGACTAAGATGTCTTGGATGATGTTGTTCAAGGCATCCACCAAAAGCAAGTTTATCCTCCTTTTTTATGAAGACTGAATTTATCCAGCCTTACATTTAGAATGTTTATCATTGAGTGTTTGGAAACACAGTTATTACAGGTGCTATTTCAAAAATCTGAATTTGGCATTATCCACATGAGAAAAGCTGATTTGTTACAGCGGTGAACAGAAACTACGAAAAACCACTTCGTCCTCCGTATTTACGAAGACTGAGCGTTTTCAAGCCGTTTCTTTAGAGGATGGCTGCAGGATGACCCATCGGATTTATTACATGGCTTTGTTTTACGCTGATCTGCCGTTCCTGTTCAGACATGATCTTTTATGGAAAGTGACGATATTGAGGGATCTTTACGATGAATTAATCATGGTTTTTAATACCGCGAATAATTTTTAAATCAAGTAATCGCGGCATCCCCTGTGGAAGAGTTTATAAAACGGTGATATTTTTGTCAGATTTTCAGGTGGTTGATGTGTTTTCCAACGTCCGCACTTTGTCCGCAGGCGGGAGTATGCTTCTCACCGATGCCCGGTGAAAGCTCTGTGTGCTCTGGGAGCTTGACCCACCTATGACATGCCATCATTTAAAATAGATAAATAACATCAGACTACTTAGTTTGTCCATAAAAGGAGAAAGTATAAACCTGTTCTGGATGAAAGGGAACCTGAATGACTTCTGTTGTGGCTTGAATAGATAATGAGAAATTGGGGCGCTCCCCCCCCATATAATGGTAGGGAAAACACTGAGACACCCCCTCACCTCCTGCTATAAATGGTTGAAAGTTTGCATGATATGTCCATCTCACCTGCCAGGTATGGGTCACGTCTCCCAGGATTCCAAAGGGGTGTGTCCGATTAGCCCAACCACCCCTCATGCCACCACTCAAAGACAAAGCGCTTGTACATCAGATGCGTGCACAAAAATGCTTTCATACACACACTTTTCATCAAACACATCTACATGACTGGTTTGTGTGCAGTCGGGGGGGGAGGGGTCAGTGAGGTCACCTGCTCACTTCCCCCATGAGACACCATCAGCCTGTTTAATCACGGCTCAACAGGCTGATGGCGTGCACCAGATTGATAAAATGCTTAGGAATGGTTTCTAATGGCCTCAGTCCACATTAGCTCATCCTTTGTCTCCCTCATCCACGCTCATATTCAAACATTCACACAGTCCAGCCTTGTTTCATCTTTCCAATGTGTGTGTCTCTGGCTGCGGGTTTTTTTTTCCTCTTTCCTGTGTCTTGCAGCTTCAGTGAAACTTGAAAGGAGTTGCTTTTCCTCAGAGAGAAGAATGAATCACTTTTCAGTCTATTGTGGCATTAAGCTTTGAGGGGGCACAACAAAGAATTTCAAATAGATATGTATACACTTTTCAGTTGCCTATTTTCTCCAGTTATGAGGATGAATGGCTCTTGAAAGACCAATTCCTTTGACAATAAGTCGAATAATTCTATTTCTTTAATTTCCCCCTCAGTAATTAAGTACGACGCGAGCAGTAAGAAAGGATGCGGTTGTATTTCATGTTCTGTAAAGATAACAAAATGGAACAGATGTTATGGAAATATTGTTTTTGTGTTTTCATTAAGGAGAGGCACACATGTGTGCAATACATGAACTTAAAAGACATTTTCTGATCAATAATTTATGCTGATTAGACATATCAGAGGAGGCCAGATGCTTCTTACAGCCCTCAAAGATGTAGCCTCAGCGTTGCCCTTTAACCCTCCCATTCAGCTCGTCTGTTGGCCTCACATGTGTGATCAACGGAGAATTTCTTAACATGCTTCTTTTCGCTCCTTCCTCCTGTACTTTCACTGCCGCCGCTTTGATGTCAGGGGGACGTGGTGTGTCTTAACGACGCACCGCTCATGAATTAATTAATCACTCCCTTGGAACGTCTCAAACTCAGCAGCTTGTGATCAAGTGCATTGTGGGATGGAGATAAGGCATGGACATTCCCTGGCACTGGAACTAACACAAGGAGCCTTAATTAGTTCAATTTATTAACTGTGGGGATGAGGATGGTGTGTGTGTGTGTGTGTGTGTGTGTGTGTGTGTGTGTGTGTGTGTGTGTGTGTGTGTGTGTGTGTGTGTG
>JBBBVU010000003.1:30295061-30314615 GCA_037177055.1 Atherinosoma microstoma
TTTTTATGCTCCTCACATGTGGAACAAACTCCCAGAAACCTGCAGGTCTGCTGAAACTCTCAGCAGTTTTACATCAGAGTTAAAAACATTTATATTTGCAGCCTTTTATAAAAACAAGTGATATATCCCATTTTCTCTGAGGATTTCTTTCTTTTGTTGTTTATTATTTTGTTATTTCATTCTTGTTTTAATTCTTGTTAATGCTTTCTGCACCCCGCTGTAATGTTTCTAATGTTTGTATGTAAAGCACCTTCAATTTTCCTTTACATGAAATGTGCTATACAAATAAACTTGCCTTGCCTAAAGTGATGCAATAGGTCTCAGAAACTATATGTATCAAATTGAGACATTACACATTAAGGGGTTAAACATTATGAAAATGTAAACAAAGATATTGTCGACATGATTCAAGAAAAAATAGATTTTAGTCCAACTAAATCAAACTCTGGCTTAACATCAGAAATTGTAACTAAAATACATTCATATTCAGCCATGTAAAGCATTTCTAGGCTCTAATAAGGTCCTGATTTTTAAACTGCAGCATCACCTGACAAAAAAAACAAACATCATTTAGGTAGTTTAAAGACGGCATCTGCTGATCTCCTACAGATGAAATATCTTGAATTCCACTGTGTGACGACGTTTGGCATACCTCGACACACAACTCAATTACCCTCCTGTGCAGTTTTACCAGAGCTTGACTCAACTGTGCATGCGACCGCATTCGGGCTCCCACAGTGCCGGCGATGCAGTGGGGCTGCATCAATGAGAGAGATTGCTCTGATTGGTCAAACTTTATATGTTCATGAGACATTAACTGTATCATTTATTTTATTATGCGTGAAGCTTAACACACAAAAGAAACGCATCCAGTGACAGTTTAAATGACAACATGGGTTTTTGACTGGTCGAAACACATCAAAACAGACCTGAGTTGAAACAATATTACATACTAAAAACTGAATGAATGATAAACTGACTTAAGTTGACAATTTTATCAACATGGTCTTACCGTTTTGTCTTATTAATCAGTGTTTAGAGTACTGCTTTCGCTGCTACCTTCTGTTCCAGATCATTTCCAGTTTCTTTTTACGTGACGTGTAAACTGTCACGCATACCTGACATGTTTCCACGGTAACCCTTCTGTCTTCATCAGAGGTGTCACTGGATGGATAGTGACTTACATTTAATGTCCTAGCTGGGAGCTGGACACAGCTAACTTGGTATGTTCAAAAGCTACTCTTTTTTTTCCAGATGCTGATGATGTGGGGAGACACGACAGGAGGCCTCTTGTCACAGCTGGTTCTTGATATAAATTTTGGTGCATCAGAGCCCTTATGTTTGCCATGCACAGTATGATGGAGATTTGCATAATAAGTCAGATTTCATGCAGGGTTGTTGATCTCAGTAAAAAGCAAATCATAACTTGCCTGAATGTGAGAGCTATGGAGTAAAAACATGTCAAGTGTGGACTCTTAACACTGGTGGAGTTCATTTTAGAATTTACTTTAAAGTTACATTTAACTCTGGATGGGCTATGTATTATATCACCAAGTGTAGTTACACTGAAAATGCAACAGAAGATCAAGTTCAAGAGCAGCTTTTTTTTTTACCTCTGTAGTTTATTTGATGCTCATTCACTCAGAATGAGTCAACTTGAAGTTTCGTGGAGCTTATACGCTGTGCTGTCAGGTGTTCAATCTCTGTGGTTAAAATCCAGACTTAAGATATTGTCTGAAAACGTAGTTTTAGTGTAGGCTATTTGCAAAGTTAGCACAAATACAAGTTGATTATAATTCAACTGAAAAACTATTAATAGAAGTAAGCATGCATTTTAAGGGACTTTAAGCATCAGTTTCAGTATTTCAGTTTATGTCTTGCTTTTTTTCCCATCAGCTGCATGGGATTTTTGAGAGGTTTGTAACACAGTGACATCATCTTAAAGCATTCGTCCTACTTGTAATTTTGAAAACAACAGATCCTCACTGATGAAAAATTGTCTCAGTTCCAGTGATGTGAATAATCGGGACTTTAGAACAACATACAAAACCTTTCACTCTCTCTATAGAGAGCTGGATTTACGAATAGCTGAAAATGCTGCCATGGGGGATTACTGCTTAGGCAGCCTTATCAGACACTAAAGACGCAGGAATTTGGGTCTGGAAGTTTAACAATAACACATTACATCATTTCTGAGTAATGAAGCTATTCTAAGTTTTAAGAAATTCAAACTGTTATCTCTTGCTGCCACTTGGGACTACAGAATTGCAAACTAGGCTTGTGGGGTCTTTAAATGTACAAAAGTCACACTTTGTTTCTGTAATTCCCTTAATACATAGGTTGCTGCATTGAGATAAGGAAACTTAAGCTTCTCTGGACTGGAGCAGCGATGTCTACTTGAGATTCAATTACATGTGAGAAAACAAACTAAAAGAAATCATCTCGGAAACTAGTCAAATACTTGACGGTGCAGTTTGAGTTTTTGCAGGTGCATGAGTCATTTTGGAAGCTTCTGTTGCAAAAGTAGAGTCAAATGTGGTGATTCTGGTTTAAATTGGATTGCTGTTTTATGTGATCAGTTGAGAGAAACACTCAGACACGATGGTGACAGAAAGATTTGCAAATTTTCTGTTTAAATATCACATATCACCTACAATAGAGCGAGAGCTCCACAACCAATTTCCTCTCTCTATCTGTGTGTGAGTGTGTGTGTGTGCTTAAAACTAAGGAAGTTGTTGCAGGGGAGTAAGTACCACCATTACTCACCCACTGCACCAGTGCGTGTGTGTTGTTCTGCAGTCCCGTTACCTTTCAGTGTTGTGTATTACCACAGTTAAATTTTTTAACACGTGTGAGTTAAAAAACTCTTAAAGAGTCCTGACAGTGTCGGAAGCATGGAGGGAAGGTCAAATGAGGTCCGACACAAAAAAGAGAGAAGTGTAACCACAGAGTTCAAATGCACACAACAGATGAGAACATATAGGAAAGAAAAAAAATGGAAATGTGATGTCACAAGATTCAACACGGAAGAACATAAGAATGAAAAACAACAGAAATCTAATTGTATAGGGGAGACCGGGGATGGTTGTAACACTTTTTGCTTCAGCGCCTGTAACTCGCTGAATTTTAGAGCTACGATTCTCAAACTTTTATATAAAATACCCACATGTGTTTACTACAAGTTGAATTAATTAAATCAACAAATTGTTGTTAGTTTTAAGTAGATGGTTATAATCGACAACTTTTAAACATTTAAAGCCCAACCCATAAAAAACTGGGGAGAAAAAGTCCAATTTATTTAATCTGAAGTCTTTGTTTGGCTCTTGAACAAAATGTGTAAAACAACTATTACTTTTTTAACATATTTATCATTTTTTAACGTGTTACATGTCAAAATTATTGTAGTGTAGTCTTATGCTTCCTGGTATCCATCAGGGGGCAGAAGACAAGGATCATATTGTATACTACAAAGTTTTTACCATCAAGTGGTGCAATATGTCTCAGAAACTGTATGTATCAAATATGTCATGTTTGGCTTTACAGGGGTTGAAATCTATGTTACAACCCACCCCGACCCTGTCAGTAATTGCTAAGCTAACTGTATCACCACAGTGGTTTGAAATTACAAATGGAAAAATGCATCTCACCTTGCCTAAAAGACAACAATGTAATCTTCTGTAGGTCACATAATTTTATCTTCAACTGTATTAGTACTAAACAAAATTTTGTTTTGGTAAAAATTTTTGTTACTTTAGTTACTAAAAATCTATTTTTTCTCAATTGAATCTGCATATACCGGTTTTCCAGCCCTGATATCCACCGTGTGAGACTGCTAGCTCATCTCTAAGTGGTGGAAATGTTGCTGTTTCAACTCTTCCCCATGTTACAACCATCCTCTACAATTCATTCCCCTGGCTTTGTTCTCCTTAAACTAACATTTCATCTGGGACTCTCATGCACAACTAACCAGAGATATTATGATCTGTACTTAAAACTGCATGCTGCCTTCACCATTTTCTGAAAGTATCTTGATGCTGCTTCAAAAAAATAAATGCGTAAATGAAAAGACTTTCAGCAAAAGCTGCAATAACAGAAAATATCTAGGTTTTTTTGTTCACATGAGGTTCAACACAGCTATTTTTAAGACCTGTTTGATGTTGTCTTTGGAATGAAATAATCCATCACCTCATTCCTGTACTGAGGTGATAATGTTACTGTGTGTTTGTTTTCTGTTCATTAGCTTCTCAGTTAGCCTGACAGCTGCACTAATAGCTTTAACTAAACCAACATTTACTCCTGTTCTGACGATGCAATGCAGCGGCATGTCCTGACCGATGTATTATGCCTAGTAATAAACAGCATTGTATTAGGCCGTTAAATAAAATGCCTTTTCAATAGCAGGGTCTCACTCACTTGATTAAAATTATAATTGCAAGTTATGTGCACCCAATAATGTCATCATAATCTCACTTTGATTATGAGAACACTTTCATAAAGTTGTTAACATGCATAACAAAGGAGGCTTTGATAATATGGACAATTTCATGCATGGATGAACAGACACAAAGGCAGCGGCGGCGAATGAAAACAAGTCGAGCTCTGTCGGGGGAAGAGATACACCTTGTGCAACTTCCGATGAGCTACGAGCACCCTGCTAGGAACAGCAGGAAAGCCTCTGGTAGTTTGCAGGGCTGTTCCTTGCATGATGGAGCTGAGTTCATTATCCTATTCACACAATGAAGTGTCTTCCAGTCAGATACTTGACTGACCATCTGCTTGTGACTGTCACACAAGGCATAGGAGGTACTCCCATGAAGGTGGTTAAAAAGAGTAAAAACAAACTTTAAACATTTTCACTTCTCACATAGAATATGTTATAATATTAGTGTTTGTATTCAGCTTACAGTTAGAAAGTATTTAAATACTATAAGAATGGTGTGCTCAATTAATTGCATATTATAGACAAGAGACAGGACAAGCCCGCAGTGTCAGTTCCTCTGTCCTATGAGAATATTCCCACAGAGTCTGCCACTTTCCTGCTACCTGACAATACTCATTTAGTTCAGTAATTCAGCCAATAAATGGGTAAGAAAGCCATCATTTATGGTGTTCACTGACAACATGAACCCAGCAGGAAGTAAGATTCCCCACCTTAATGAGCTGCTGAATCTCTTGCTACTCAGAGGACACAGCAAGGACGGTTTGTCACAGAAGTGACATTTAAATTTGATTTAATTTCAACCTGTAAATTATATTTACTCTACACAACTGTAATGTTTATGCTGTTGACCTTTATTTATTCCCAATTCATTCATCAGATATAGAGATTTGCTATAATCACACTGTCAAAAAATGGTCTAAATTGCATAACTCACTTCTGACCTTTCTTATAGTATTTAGTAGTACATCCTGGCAAAGTGTATATATCAAATACTGGCAAACGTTCTAACAGTTG
Organism: Atherinosoma microstoma; assembly: GCA_037177055.1. Taxonomy (NCBI): domain Eukaryota; kingdom Metazoa; phylum Chordata; class Actinopteri; order Atheriniformes; family Atherinidae; genus Atherinosoma; species Atherinosoma microstoma. Next base: position 30,300,517 of record JBBBVU010000003.1, read on the forward strand.
TTACAGAAACTCATAGTAATTCATTTAGTCTCAAGTTGTCCACAAAGTTCATACAAATTCTATATTTGTGACTGAACCTGCAGTTGAGCCTGTAACACATGGTTGTCAGGAGTGTGTTCCAGCACAGTCTCACAGAAAAGTGTGAAACGGCAACAAAAATCTGATCTATTGATTCACATCCACAGATGCAGTTGCTGTTTTTTTCGTCCGAGCTGCTGGATATGAAAACAACTACAAAAAGAAAACTGCCTCCACATTCGTGAAATACTTAGAAAAGGACTTCACCACCTCTTCAGTGTGATGCAAAAGGCCACATATAAAGGTCAGAGGGAGGGGGGTGGGGCGGGGTACTGGATGGTAAAGATACACGTGTGACTGCCTGCCAAGCAAAACAATCGATTCCAACTCCTTTTCCAACAAGTGATGTTTTAAAGCAACTTTACATTAATATGTCATTTTATGATCCAATTCCTCGTGTTTGAAGTCTGTTTTTTTTTTTTTTTTGCTGCTATTCTTTATTTAATGAGAGTTACTTCCTTAAGGGCTAAGAAAACATGATGGAGTGTGTCAAAACTGAGGGAACATATTGCATCTAAATATGTGGGGTGTAACACGTGATTATTTGTAAAATGGACTTAAGAACACGTGGAATTGTTTCTATTTGCTCTGTTTGAACAACCAAAATTTCTTATTTTGATTTGATGAGTAAAATGCCGTTATCCAAAGATGTGGTGGGCAACTGTGTGCTGAAAATATTTAGTTTGAGACTAGAAATAGGATAAAAGTTTGCACTATATACCGCTTTAATGTATATGTTACAATATAAATGTGAAATGGATAATCTGAATAGAATGAGTGATGTTTGTAGGCAATGTATGAAATGTGTTCGATGCAACGTACTTTTCAGAAATTGCATACCTTGACATTATAAAGAATAACAAGTGTTATTATTATAGTTAGGCCAAGTGTGAAATAACACGTTATCCTATCAGTAACAAATCCCTAACCCTAACCCAGCACAATATGGTCCATTCTCTGCAGTGGAACAGCAACCATGCTGATAACAAAACCCCAGTGCTACTGGCAACAGTCCAATATACTCTGCCAATTTGTCCTTTGGCATAGTACAGAGGGCCAAGGAAATGAATGAAATGTCACAGTATTTCATATTTTAGAGTTAAATATTTCCCATTGTTTACATTGTTTGGACCGATAGTTCTTAAACTATAGTATGTGTACTCGCTTTCTTTTTCTGACATTAACCAGTTTGTAAATGATCTGTTAGGGGTACAAGCTGCACAAAATCGAGATATATTTACCAACAAATTTCTTTTTCACATGTGTGTTGCTGTGGATTATGGGAGACATTGTTTTATTGACAGGATGCAACTACAATACTATTCATCCATTAGCAGTTAACAGCAGAAATTGTTAATGGTTATTTCCCAGTATAAAATCCTCCCCATACTCCCATACTCAGAATCAGCATCATCGACTCAACTAGCCAAAGATGCTGATACTAGCCAATGGTTTAAGCTTGAGGAGTAAATCTGTGCTGACTGAGAAAGGCACACAAACACACAGAGATACACACAGTTCCGAATGCTTTATTTATTTATGTTTTCATTGTTTATAGATGCAGAGAGAAGGGTGCAGAGGGAGTAAGAGAGGTGGCGGGGAACCATGTTTTTGAACAGGTTGCTGATGATCACAGAGTCTGAAGGGCCAGTGTTAATGACTTATTCATGGACCCTTCTGGCCCCTTAAGGCCCCTGGGAATACACCAAACAGATGCAAGGGGGAAAGAGAGAAGTGTGGGGATGAGGGAGGATGCAGCAGAAAGGAAGAGTGATGCGGGGCAGAAGGGAGAAAGAATATGTTAGGATAGTTATAGAGGAAGAGAACTGGGAGAGAGCGAGAAGCTTTGCATTAAAAGACAAACACAAAAGCAAGATGAAAGAGGGGGAACTAGCTGTGGAGGAGGAAGAGAAAGAAAGAGGCACCCACACTGGTGACCATACTTTAGCTTTGGTATCAAACCTATGAGGCAGTCAGGACTGCCAGAGGTTCTGCAGGGGGGGACTGCTTGCCTACCTGAGCTGAAGAGGAATGTTTGCACTCCAGTCTTTTGTCTTTATTTCACGAAGTGGTAGTCAGCGGGAAACTTTTCTCTTGCTCATAAATATGATGCACAAGCATGAAAAAGAAAGTACACCTTTTTCAATTCAGAGAATTGACTTATTATGACATCATAAATATTAATTGCGATGTCTTAAAATTATGTTTACACAAGCTCAGATGAACGAAACATGACATATAACACCAATTCATTATTTATTTAACAAAAACGATGCCGAAGTGTTGAAAAACAGCGACTCATAAGCAGTAGCCTGGTGCTGCAAATGCACCTGATGAACTGATAACCACTAAGTTAGAGCAGCAGTTTCAGCAGCATTCAGGTGTGTGTTAATGCAGCGTCAAGGAGGAAAGGCATCAGCAATGATCTCAGAGAAGCAGCCGTTGCTGCCCATCAATCTGAGAAAGGGTTATAAGGCCATCATCAGGAGTCCGTCATTCTGTAGTGAGAAAGATTATTCACAAGTGGAAAACATTCAACACAGTTGGCAAGCTCCCCAGGAGTGGATGTTCCAGTAAGTTCATCTCGAGTTCAGATCATGCAGTGTTCATGCAGAGAAATTGAAGAAGAAGGAGAAAAAGAAAAACCAATAGAAGCAACAGACTCCACAGACCTCAGCACGTAAAATGTTAGAGTTTACATGGAGTACAAGCGGAAAATAGCTGAACAAGTATGGCTTGTTTGAAACGGTTGCCAGCAGAAAGACTTAGTTTTTGCAAAGTTACAATAACCAAAGAAAAGTAAAGATGCTTGGTCTGAATACATGGGAACACAGCATATCGACACAATGGCCTCATACCAACTATCAAGTAAAGCAGGGGAGGGCTGATGGTTTGGCTGTGGTTTAGAGCCGCAGGACTTGGACAACTCGTCTACAGTTCTAATTTTGACAGCAAATTTTGGTTTAGTTTTAGTCAAATTGACATTACACCATATTTAAATTGTTTAATAAATTGGCATTAAGTTTTAGCATAATTCAGTAATCTTAATCATATGAATTTTAGTCAACTTAATTAAATGATACGGTCGAATAAATCTACTTGTCTACAGCAGGCTTAGTTGACTATAATATAAAATATACATACATATACATCCTCCCAGGGTTACAGCCAATGTGTGGGGCTCAGTACTCATCACACACAAGGATTCATTCTGATGTAATCTCTTCAAACCTCGTCCCACCTTTCTACAAAACTAAATTGGATTTGATTGGATGTTATGAAGGTAGGTAACAGGTAGATAGCAGATAGGTTAAAGTAGAAGTTTTTATTCATTTATTTATTTATCTTAATTGCTGTCTCTGCACCAGCAGCAGCAGATTGGAGAAGTTTTAACCGGCAAATTGAGGTTGTAAAGCGACGTTTACACACGCAAAAAATAAATTATTACAATTAAATTATGGATGATAATTTGTCAGCAGTAATTTTTAATCAGTGTAAAATATTTTTTCGGCATTCACATTCAAAGCATGTTTGTGTGAAAATCCTCTGCAGGTGCAAATTGGACTTAGAAGTACCAATTTTTTCGACACGGTTCTACAAGGTCTATTTTTTTCTGTAACTTCAAATTCACTTCACACGTGTGTGTGATTTTTCTTTACAGCAGAAGATTTAGACATACAAATATAGATTTTGTTGCACAAGTTCTAACATTGTATTCTACAAGTCTTCACATGAAACCTACAAGCTCGTCCATTTAGGCACAAAATTACCTTCATAGGATGTCGACACTACCAATATTTATCCATCAATATGCATCAACAAATAAAAACTGGATTATGATACTGGTAGTGTCGACATCCAATTTGTTGATGGACATGTTGATACTATTAGTTTTTATTCTTTATTTATAGTTTTGATTTAGTGATTGTGTTGTTTTTGTCAGAAAAACAAAGTTGTTGACAAAAACTGTGACGAAAACTATAAGTTATGTAAATAACACTGTTCAGTCAAATGTGAGACCATCTTTCTGACAGACAAGCTCGGCCAAAACTGAGCCATGCAACAGCATAATAATCACAAGCACAGCAGCAAATATAAAGAAAGTGACTTAAAGAGAAAATCAAGATGCTGCAATGGCCTAAAGTCCAGACCTCAACCAGACCTTACAGAGTGGTGGATGAAAAATGCCCTCAAACCTCAATGAAAAAAAGTAACGATGTAAAAAAAAAAATCAGAGTGTCAAAGTTCCTTCAGATATTAAATCATGGAAAGTAGATTTTGTTCTTTTTTTACACAAAGTTTCTGCATTTTGGCACTTTTGATCAATAAATAATGAGGTTGTATTCACTTCATTTCAAGACCAAGTAAGGAAGAGAAGACGAGAAGTTATTTCTTTTTCACATGACAGCATAAATTGTGGTAAAGCTCAATTAAGTTCAAACTAGTTATGGCAGACGATTACCACCATATCGACTCACTAGCTTTGAAGATTGCATGATTAGACAATTAGCGGTAAAAAATAGCGATATAGCATGCCAAGTAAAATTAAAGTTTAAGGAGAGCGAACGGCTACATGCAGATGTTCCACTTCAAAGATCACCGAAAGCTGAGAATTAATGCGTCTGATCGTGGCTGTCTTACCGTCTCCTCATTAAAACATGACCTTAAAATAGTTTCTACCTGTCTTAATAATCATTTCCGTCAGGACTGGAAGCATTTGAAATATTGATCAAAAAAACTTCTGATTCCTTTTTTCCTCCCCCGGTTCCAGTCTAATAAAGTGACATCTTCATTATCAAAAACACTGACGAGATCTTCAACAATCAGTGGAATGTCTCAGCTCTCCATAGAATTGGAGACCTTGTGATGTTTTTCGCACTTTTTGTTCAAATGCTTGTTTACGAGGCTCCCACTCCGCATTACCTCGGGATGTTTATCCAAGCCATCTGAAATCTGTCTTAATCAGAGTTGTGTTCAAAGGTAAGATAAGGGCTCGGCAAATCCTTCCAGCGTGACACTTCACAGTGATTTACAACATATCGTGTGTTGATCATAAAACGATGAATTCTTGTCTTGATAGAATGACAGATATCCACAAAGAATTGCAGTCTTTGTTTGTTAGCAGAACAACAAACGTCAATATTTTTAAAGGATGTGGCAAATTTAGAATTCCTGAGATATTTTTGAGAGGTAGAGGGATGTCAGATGAACTATTTCAGCTTGAAACTTGGACCATAATCTGCATTATTTAGGCTGATGTTGCCCCAGTTTTGCAAAATCTGCTTATGACCTCAAGGTAAATACAGTATAACTGCAGGTGGCAGTGCTCCCTCTTTTGGACAGAATCATCCCTACAGGTTTACTTATCTTTCCTCTTTTTCCCTCATTTTTATATTAGTATTATTTGATGTAGTAATTGCTGTTTCTTCCAAACACATACATGCACACATATACCCTCAGACTACTACTTAAATAGCATATCCTTATAAATGATGAAATGAGAGGTCTTTTTTTGCCACAGATGCAGTACGAGGGGGGAAATCTGTCTCCGCACGCAGTTCTCTTCACCTCCCCATCACTGCAGCCACTTTGATGCAAATCCTTAAAAGGGCAGAACATGTGTGTAAACTGTGCATCGCCATGGCAATGTGGACTGGGAAAAATTCATTTTTCATAGACAGGCATTGCCGGTTGGGCAATGCATGTGATATCAAGAGGAAGGAGAGCCAAGGGGAAAACCAAACACTCAAATGGGCAGAGATCTGACAGAAAAAGCTCCAACTGTCAGTTGGCCTGTTTGGCTCACTGTGCTGTATGTTGCAACTGATGGGGATTAGAGATATGCATGAATACTCCATCACATGAAATGATATAAATTGAATTAAATGAAAAATACTTCATTAATCCCAGAGGGAAAAAGAAATGTAGCAGTTTTTTTTTGTTCTGTTTTTTAAAATAAAAACGAATAATTAATTTGAATATTAAGCCTTGTTCCGGAGGCTGCCGGCAGCTGGCAGAAATGGTCTCTTGTACTTTTGTTTTGCAGGTAACTTGATGAAGCCTCTCACTGAACACAGACTGTTGTTTCCTCACTGTATTGTTTAGAGGATGTGAAGAATCATCCATTATGTTTAGCAGCTTGTGCAGCATTCTTTTCTGGACAATCATCTCCAGCAACTCCAGTTATCCCCTGCACAGAACCAGCCTTCTTGATCAGTATTTTCAGCTTTTGAAGTCTTTTATCAAGGCTTACACACACATGAGAACAAACTGAGATAGAGTATTACTCTTTCGTGATTTCAAGTGTGTAAACAAATGTAGTAACCCATGGCATTTTGGGAAAAAAATGCACTAAGAGGTAAATGAAAAGATTAAAAGCACTCGAGAACAGAGTTAGGACCACAGGATTATAGTTTTGCATGGAGAGTGGATGGACTTTTATATTAAATGCCATTTATTTTCATTAGATTTAAACCAGGTGCACGTTCTGGTCTAGTGCAAGTGCAAATTACTTTCCTCAGAGTTACAGAGTCACAGATACTACAGATACTGTAACTACAGTAAACAGAATTTTATGAGGTTGTACAATTAAGTTTGTTCTGGTGAGCTTAGTTGAGTAGACTTTTTATATCAAATGTTCAAACTGATGTCATTTGACAAGTCTATCTTTATTCAGTTGATATCAAACTCACTTTTACAAAAAGCAGGATGATGTACAGAAGGAAGGGTCTGCTGATCAGTAAACTCTAGATTCTGGTATTATTTAAATTAGGCTACTAATGGCAGAAAAAAAAATTGAACTAAATAAATCTTGACACAAACAATGTTTGTTACGTTACTTGCGTAATGAAATACCATTTGTCCAGCCTGAAGACATGCATGGGCTTATTGTGAGTGTCAGGTTTAGTTAAGCTACTGGGTGTCTTACCAAAGTTTAATCAGCTATTACATTTTCAAGAAACCCAGGAGGACAGAATTAAACATATCTGGAAGAACTTGCACAGGCTGAAATACAAAGTAAATAATATTACTGAAAAAGGTTACAGACCATAGACTATAGAAATGTGGCCGCTGAGTAAGTTTTAGATCCACCCACAATAATTAAAAACAATTCTACATATCAACTACTGTTATATCTAATTTCTCATGTTTATAATGTGCAAATTATAAACTGCCAAAGAATTAAGAGAAGTGTTCTTTGGATCCTTGTAGATATTTCAGTTTTCACCAGATGAGAGCAGAGGCACAGGGTGTGTTTTGAGTTATGATTGTGAAACCTGCCTGGTGATTATGTTCACTGACCGGGCATATTTAGGACGCATTCACTCCTGGATAGTCCAGGGAACTCGATTAGGCAGGGAATACAGAATATATTCCCACCTTTGTTTGGTTTGTTTAGCTTTTACACTGTACTGGATCAAACCACCTCAACCATGTCACACAGTTACAACAGCTGCTCGCTAGGGGGAGGTATTACCCTAGACGACCACTGACCAATAAGAAAGAAGAAGAAAATTCGGCTCACTGATTGGCCAGGCTCATTCATTGCAAGTAAACAATGGAGCAAGAATACATTTCTTCAGTCTTGGGGTTTCTGTTTTTACTTTGGTGTTGAAACCTAATGCAATTATCACAACAATGTGTCTATGAGCAGCAGGAGAGGCAGCGAGCTATTCAACATGTTGCGTCCAATGTCACTTCCTCACTATGGTCCGCTGGATGGTCTGTTTTCTTTCCCACTGTCAGCACACCGGACCAGAGTTCACCTGTAGGCAAACTGAGACCCCTGGCTTTCAAGCGGACCAGCGGTCGTTTCTTAGGTCAGCACCAGAGTCTGAATGCATGTTCACATGTCTCCAAACGGACCAGACTATCCATGGAAGCAGACCAAACAGTGCCATTCTGAATGTGCCCTGAGTCTAGGTTCTATGAGGAGCTTTGGCATAAAATGATCCAGTTAATGAAGGAAGAGAATTTACATTCTCTTTGTTAATGATGCAGACCGGGTGTCTTCCTTTTTGAAATAACACACCAACAACTGAATCCCTTCGAGTTAATGAATTAAATGTGCAGAATACAATATGGTATAAACTCAATGATCAATAAAAAACACTTATCTCAAGTGTGGATTCTCAAAATAAAAGAGCAGGTGTTAATTTACAATCTGAATACCATATGTCCTGGAGAAAGAGTCCACTTTCATCAATTCAGATCCATTATCGGATCATACCATCACTGTGGCAAAATGTCCAACCTGGATACCCCAGAAGATGATGATGGCTGCTCAGGTGGCTTATGAAGATGGGGCTTGCAGATCCAATAGCAGAGTAAAGGGGAAGACAATGAAGATGGCGACCAGGAGGCAGTGGGCAACGACAACTCAGAGCAGTCTGGAAATGGCTGACTTGGCTTGTTAGCTTGATGCTAACTCTGCTTCAGAACCACTATTTCTGTGGCGTGGTCGATGTCGAGCTGTGTTTATCACAGTTTTGTATGAATTTCATGAAGTTAAGAACTCTTCTAGGAGTTTGATGTTGTGCAAATGTGTTTTCTGCCTTTTCCAACATGTCTGCCAATACATTTCTGGTAAAACATCACTACGCAGGCACGCCACTCACAGCACACCAGTTTCAAAAGAGGATGCTATTTGTGCATAAAACTAAGGTGGTTTAATTAAGAAAATCTGATAATTAGTATACGAGTGGGGGCTTGAAGCACCAGGTTAGATTTGTAGGGTTTCTTACAAAACCTACAAAGCTTCATTTACATAAATCTTTTAAAGAAGTAGTGAATTTTCAAAGCAAACCACAATCTTTTCCTTAATAAAACCAGGAAAAGTTAGTGCAACAACCTACCCAGGTAAAATTCTTGCCTAAACCTAACTGAATTGCAAATTGAGTGTCTTTTTCAAAACAATTTATAATGTGTATAACTTAATGAGAGCCGCATTACATTACTTGTTATTCTGACAACAATGCAATAATATACAGGGATGTGACAGAAAATAGACACATTGTACCAAGGAAAGTGAAACATTTTATATAACTTATATAAAAAGGATGGATTAAATGAGTAAAGCAAAGGGAAGGAAATCATATATTTCGAACCTGATTAGATTTAAGCTTAAAGCCAAGTGATCTTCTCGTAAAGATAACTTGATTTAATAAATATAATAATACGACTCAGTTTCAGCTTTTACTGGAGATCTTTCAAATGCCTTTAAATGTCAGTTTCTTTCTTATTAAAACAAATTATGCTTTGAACATCATACAAATGTTGTCATCGGAGCTTGGACATTTCCTTGATTTGTAGAAGCTCAGAGCCACAAAGGGCATATTATAAAGGAAAAACTGAATTATCCAGCAGTCTTCTGGTCTTTCTAGGCAGTGTAAAGTAAAGTTAATGTGCAACAGTGTTTATACTGTAATTCAATGTGTTCAGTGTTTGCCCCATTGTTTTCCCAGCTGTTCGTGTTGCAAATACAGAGTAAAACGCTACATATTTGGAATTCATTCATAAAGTATCTGTTTACAATTCATTATATTTCCTTATTCAAATAGCATGTCCCTATTATGCACATTCATACTATTAGCACATTCTTTCTACACCCTTCCACCTGTAAGCAAATTGTGAATTCCTCTAAATGCACGCACACCCCATGTAAACATACACAGCGCTGTAGCTGTCAACACCTGCTTATATACACATTAGTTTTGCATGGGTACCTGTGCAATGACTATAATCCATCATGGGCTGTGCCACCCTGATATAACAGTAAAGCTACAACACAGGCCTGCAGATGTTGGGCACGCTGCCAGGCACAGACGATCCAAACAATCTCCCCCTACTGCTTAACAAATGCTGCCTCCTTCCTGCTCTATTACACACACAACCAAACATGCACAGGCAGATGCAAATCACACACACACACACACACTTACAGTATATATACATTCACACGGTTCATTCTTAAGATGTATGAGCTGACAGTCACAGATGTGTCTTTATTATCCATCGCTATTTGGCCCTGCAACAATTCAGGGTCACTTTCTGATATGAATTAGCTACTTGGAACTATTACAAACTCCATTAACTACCAAACAGTGTAATTATTCAGGCATCATGAAAATCTCTCCGAACATATTCAAACTTTATGTTGTGATCGACCAGATGGTCAAGATGATGTTTTCTTTTGAGCCTCACATCACTTTTTATATCAAAGATGATTGCACCCAGTTAAAAAGCACTTATTAACAGATGCATAGAAAATATATTTTACTTTTTTTTTTTGTGTGCTGAAGGTCAAATTTGTGTTTTCATTGTATTATAAGCATAGTTTAAATTCCTGAATGTGGCGAGGTACATCACCTGAATGAGCAAAATTAAGAAGAAGTGTTTACTGAAAAACAAAAAACTACAAGACAAAGAAAAGACTTAACTGCCTTGTGAAGATCAAGCCCCAGCCTGTGCTCATAATGCATTCACACTGTTATCAAAGGGTGAGTAAAAAATTTAATTGGTCTCTGCGTTCTTAGATTTTTCTTGTCTCTGCTCCTTTCTCTTTTCCTTTCACATATACGTGCACGCATGTGTGCAGGCGAGAACACTCGCATACAAACACACTGACACTAAATTTGTCTTGCCACCCACCAGCAAACTGGCACCATCTCTTGTCATGCATACTCACACATGCATATACTCCTCTGTCACAATCATTTGTATGCAAAGTGGCTGGCTGAGATGGGTTGCTATGGTTGCTGTTACCAGGTTGTGTGACGAAATGTGGCAAATTTCCTTATTTCTTGTCTGTGCCAAAGTGAAAGTGTAAGTGTTGGAAGGTATGGAGCTGAAGAGACAATACCTCAGAGAGGGTTGGCTTTCAGGGGCATGAGGATAACAGAGATGGAGAGAAGGCTGCACATGAATGAATAAATCAAATGTTCTGAGTTATGAATACTTTACAGGTATAAGAATGTTAGAATCGCTTTGGAACCAGCAATCAACAACATCAATGAACCAGCAATCAAATTGTTTGGTTTGTGTATTTCAGTCATATATGCTGTAAACACAGAGCTGTAAAGGAAGCAATCCGAAGGAATACATTTGATAGCAAACCAACAAGAAGGGCTCAGCTCTGTAATTGCATCCATGAGATTTGTTAGAATTCATATGTGTGTGTGTGTGTGTGTGTGTGTGTGTGTGCACTTTGTGTGTTTGTGTGTGTCTGGAGCAGATAACACTGACAGCTTAAGGTCATGAAGAAGGGAAGAGCACATCTGAAGACAGGGTATCTTTGATCTCAACACAACAAATGTGTGCCGGTGTGTACGAACCTGCGTGCGCCGTACATTGATGGGATACAGTAGATGGCAGAGTCAGCATGCTGTGTGTGTGGGTGTGTTTATGTGGTTTGTCATGCATGCTAGTGCATGTTTAATGCATGAAAAACTTTGTGTTATGAACCTGTGTATGTGTGTGTGAAAGGGGGAACACTATCTTATCTTAGAGCTCTTCTAAGCTTCTGAAAAGACTTGTGTATATGCCGTCAGTGCCTAATAAGGCAAGGTTAGAAGGTCACAAGTCCCTGTGGATATCACACAGTTTCTTCTCCTTTTCACCTTCCGCATTTGAGATAAACGTCTACAATTGTTTGTACCCCAGTTTAAGGATTCCAGGGTGGATTCCGTCTGACTTTTTGACATATAACGACAAGATAGCAATCAAAACCTTTATGATGTGCATAATGGAAGACAATCATAGTGGTGTCTGTGGCCCTTCTCCTAATGGGAAATTTGACTAATTGACTGAATCTTTCCGTAAACTGTCTTAGTCCCCCCAGCTTCTCTGTCACTCCTTAATTGGCCATTGTTCTGTTATTATCAGCTCTCCAGGGCAGAACCATCTGCCAGCTCTAACAGGTGAGTTGTAAGAGGTTTGTGTTTATTTGCCTACATCTGTCTTAAGGTATGCATGTTCATCTGCTATTGTCACCTGCTTTGGCATAATGATATATATTTATATACATATATATTTTATGAATATATATGTATCAACTGCATCTGATAAACTGCATCCATTTCATATTATGTAGTTATTTAACATCAGAGAGGACCACAGTGGGCAAAAGGGAATAGGAAAAAAAGAGAAAAGATCTACAAAGGGGAACGGGGACCTGCATCATTCATCAGGAGTGCAGCAGTGCATGAAGCATACTGGCTATGGTATAATCGTAACTCTCCCTCTCATTTACCTTATTATCTCCTTATCTCTGTGCATCATTATGGTGGATGTAACCTGTGTGATGAATAGCCTTTTTGATTAAAGATGCATGCTTCCTTTTGTTTAACATATGGACATAGCTCGGTGTGTGCAGCAGCACTCAAGCTTCAAACAGTAACTATAATACATAGTAATGATGTCATGACTTATCCTGGTGGGTAATTATTTTGTGACTCATACTGTTCAAACATGTTTTTGCATATTTGTGATGTACTACACATAAGCTCGACTACATTTGTTCATATTTTTATTATTGTGAGAGCACGTTAAGCTTTCTTAATAACTCTTCATTAGATGTGTGTCTCAGAAGATTAATGGGGAACTCAAGCATTGTGTAATGTTAGAATACATTTAGGAATACAAAAAGTGTGTTTTGTTGTTGGAATCATGAAATGAGAAGACAAATACTGTATGATCAGAAAGACATGAATAACAATCCATCCATTAATTTTCTGCTGCTTATCCAGGTAAGACTATAGACCTCTCTCTCCCCTGGAAGAGCTTCCTTCAGCTCTTCCAGGGGAACACTGAAGCATCCCCAAGCCGGTGAGTCCTGGGAATACCCTACTTCTGACTGACAGCCATGGCCTCAGACTTGAGGGCTTTAATTCTAATCCTGGTCTCTCATCATACTTGACTGAAACCAACCAAGTGCCTGCTGGGGATTTCTGCACAATGAAGCCAACAGGATCACATCATCTGCAAAAAGCAGTGGAAACCCACCCACAATCGAAGTGGAAACCCGCCAGGCCTCGACTGTGCTTAGAAAATTATGTCCTGGACCAAACATACTAAGCACCCCTTAACCAGATATTTGGGTGCTCATTGTTAACCTACAGTTTAGCACCTCTCTTCTTCTGACTGTCTATTGCATTGCTCCCATATTTGATGATATGATAACAAATTCAATCATTGACCTACAATTTAGGGTTTTCTGGTGCCACGTTTGCTTAAAGGTCCTATATTATGCAAAATTCACTTTCTAAAGGTTTTCTAACAGTCATATGTGTCCCCAGGACAGTGTATCAGACTCAGGAATAAGAAAATCCTGTCAACGCTCTCTCTCTTCCTTGCTCCAATTTTAAGTGAATGTGTGCTCAAACGGGTGAGCCTGAAATCTTTCCCCAAGTGATGTTGATTAGGGAAACAACCACTCCCGGCGCTATACAAATAAAGATGAATTGAATTGAATTGAATTGAATTGAATTGAATAGATGAAGCCATGGACCCACCCCCCTAGCTAGCTGGGCCCGCCCTCTAAAATCTCCGAGCGGAGACCATCGTTTCTCCTCACAAACCCTCCAAAATGGCAAAGCTAAGAGCGAAGCACGGCGGTTGCTCTGTTAATGGCTGCATCAACGAGCACAAAATGGATGGACATTTAGCCGCAAGACTTCCCAAAGTTTTGTATGTGTGCGCCCAGCATTTTAAGGAGGACTGTTTTCACAACATGGGTGCATATAATGCAGGCTTTGCCAAACAGCTGAAGTTGAAGCATGGATCGGTACCAACTGTCCGTGATACATCTGTAAAGGTGCAAAGTGCATAATGTGGAACCTTTAAGAACACACTTATAAATACCTCCCCACACAAGCTCTGAAGTGATGTTACACATCTGTATAACCGATGTCAGCAGTCAGGGATTTGACCGCTGATACCTTAGACCAGGGGTGTCAAACTCCGGTCCTCGAGGGCCAGAATCCTGCAGGTTTTCAATGTATCTCTGCTCCAACACACCTGAC
>JBBBVU010000003.1:30331662-30341811 GCA_037177055.1 Atherinosoma microstoma
TTTGTTCTTTAAGAGAAAAATCCACTGGGGCAAAGCATGAATGTGGATTGCATATCCCCCCCCCCCCCCCCACACACACACACACACACACACCCACACCCACCCACCAACACACACCCACACACATTAAATTTAAGATTTAAGATAGATGCTTCACTTCAGGCAACAGGTCATGTCTGAGCCCATGCTGTAGCAGGACATTTACAAGAGAATTACATAATTATAAAGAGTACGGCAACTCTGAGCTGCCTATAAACTTGACATGTTTCTGGATGAGGCTTTAAGATCTTGTCTATGAAAATAACAGGGAATCAGAGCCAGCAGACAACCCTGACAGAAGCTCACCAACTGGGAATGTATTTGCTTTCCATTTGGAAAGGACACAACTCCTACTGCTTTTAAAAAGTAGTGTAGGAGATGTTTTCCAGGAGTATTTTTTTACTGTATTGCTTAAAATCCCCTTCACACCCCGATTGCAGCCAATTAATTAAATGCTCTAACACAAAAATAAAAAATTGTAGTCACCTGTGGAATGGACAGGACTGAAAAAACACCATCCAATCATTTTAACCAGCCCGTTCTGAAAGATTGGATGGTGATATGTCTATCAAACTCAACTGCCATTCGTCCCTCCCCCCTCTGTGCGTTCCTGCTCTGGGAGGCGTGGCTTCAGGGGGGAAGTTTAAAGAAAGGGGTTTGGACTTTTAAATTGTGTATTTTCAAAATGTAGCTTGCAGGAAGTCCCTAATTACCTTTAAAGGCCCAATCCCGCGTCTGAGAAACAGCTCTATACAACTTTTTCATCCAGGACGCATTCATGCTGAGATTCACTTTGTGCATGCATTACATGTTAACATGATGAAAACAAACTGGATGTTTTGAATGCACACTGTGGCGGATTCAGCAAAGAAACGTTCAAAGACTTTATCGGAGGAAGGGAGGCAACAAAAGAGAAACAGAGCAAAATATAAGACAAGAGTCAAGATTTTTTTTACTGTTTGGAGAGAGCCACGGTGCAGGTAGGATGCAAGATGGCTGACAATTAGCCGTCGATAGGGGCGCATCACTGAGAAAATGGCAAAAGTTGAATAGTGCGTCTTTAAGGACCGGGCATGTTACCTCTGTACTTCCTCCCTGTAGCACAGTAAAGGGAATTAGAGAAGAAATGGGAAAGAATCTGAAGTCTGAATTTTTTTTTTTGTTATAAAAAAAAAGAAAAGAACTGCGATGGACTGACAACCTGTCCAGGTGTACCCTGCCTCTCGCCTGATAATTGCTGGGATAGGCACCAGCCCACCCGCGACCCTACTAAGCGGTACAGAAAATGAATGAATGAAAAAAGAAAAGAAGGAAATGCTACCTGTACATGTAGTCCTTCATTATGCCCCAAAACTTAAAATACATCCAGGTTTTCTGTTGGTCTTTTTAAACATCCTGGTGAATCCACTCATTTCATTTCAGCTGCTGTCACTGTGACGACCAGCAGGACTACATTAGAATCAGCTGGATTGTTGCATACATAATGAATATAATTATCTATTTTTTTCTTTTTAACAGTAATAATGATGTCCTTTCATTGACATTCGAGCTGAAATAGCAAGAGAGACTAGTGCTACTTCTTTAATAAATGTCCTGGTGTCTTAGGTGCTATTCACATATATCTGTATTAGTAATTTGTGTGTTGTTGTTTTTTGGTCTTGTGCAGTGGTTCCCAACCTTTTTTTCCTTGAGGACCCCCTTCACGCACATACTAAAAAGCCATGGACCCCCTGCCCTACCCCGTGCTGAAACTATGCTTGGTTTTATGCTTTCAAAAGTGAGATTGTCACAATAAATAATGTATTCTGGCGGAGTCCTGTCCTTCCATAAAGCCAAAGTTAAATTAACAACACATAGCCTTACTTTTTTTCTTAAAATAGGAACTATGTGTAGACATTAATCACAATGGCTCTGAATTGTCAAGCCTTGTCCCGGACCCCATGTTGGGAACCACTGGTCTCATGCATGTTTGTCTAACCATCTTTTTTTGGCCACTTTTGGCATTGGTTGATCACATAAAGCAACTTCCCATGCAGCACTATGAAGGAAATTCCAAGTGTGTTTTTTCATTGTCAGGATGCAATTACACAATTAATGCCATCATCATCACTGATTTTAGCAGCATTGATTGATCACATGTTAAGATATTGAATTTGTTTTCACGTATGTGAGTGAGTAGATGAGAAGTATCTCTGGGTGGTTGATTAGGTTGTCACTCTTTTATCAGAGCTAACGACTGCTTCATGTCTGATTTGTTCTCTGCCAGACGGTTTCAGACAGCTATGAGGCCTTTCCCTCTGTTCCTCTGTGTCTCTGTGTCGGTTCGCTCAACTTTGGACCTCATTCTGAGGCATTCGGGAGACTTGGCTCAGGTGAAAATTCCTCTTGGAGATTCCCAGCATCCCTCAGCATATGGACACATGCTCACACTCCACCTCTTCTGCCATCCCTCATTCTACTTCATCCTCAATCAAACCACCATCATTCCTCCCCTCCACCCTCTGACTCTTGAGGAACGCATTAAGCATGACTGTAATTACAATCAAGCGCAGAGCCTTTCCTCTGTCACACATCGCCCTATAGCCTGAGCACCAAAGTCACACATGCATCTCCATTCATTCTCTGGCTATCTCTATGACATGCTCACATATACACATGCCCGAATCTACTTTCATTCAGCAGGCTGCCAATCGAGCAGGGGTGTGGGGTGTAAGGCTACTGGAGATGCCAGAAAGGGAGGTTGGTGGCCAGAATGGTTGCTTGGGCTGTTCCAGTATTAATTAAATTGGAGCAGGTTCTGTAATCTGTGGACAGTAGCTAGCACTGACGCGGCTGCAAGCTGCTGCTGGCTGTGGTTGGGGTACACAGGCAGCTGACGTCTGTATGGTGCCGGCTGTGAAGGGCTGCAGGATGTTGATATAACTGGCAACATGAAACACTGTACAGTATATGGAGCTCTGGCAGTTATTTACAACACAAATGTGAATGAAAAGTGAAAATTTTGAACGACTTGACAACCTCATAGTAAATTGACAGCAGGCTAAAGCTTGAGCTCAAGCATAAATCAAATGTCATTTGGATTCTTAATGCAGCCAGATGGTATGTGTTTAAGTTACTGTTTTGGCATCTGATGGTAGTTGTAAGCTTGATTTATCGTGCATGTGTGAAATGAGTCTGTCTTTTCTTTAATTTGAGAGAAAGAAAAAGACGAGTACAATAAGTTTTACATTAAAAACTTCTACATGGTCCCGTTCCTCTTCATGCAACTTGGAAAGCATGCTAAAGAACAGAAAAAAAATCTGGTTTTCAATGATTATTATATATAAAGTTAAAAAAAAAACAGCCCAACCTTGATGTGAGAACATGAGGCAGCAGTATATACAATATATAAATCCAGTCTAACACAGAGTCCACTGCTGTATCCAGCAGTAGAGTTGTTCAGTACTGTACACAGACCTCTGTTTTCCTGGAAAGGGAAGAAAACACTTTGGTTTATGCTGACCCAGGTCTGATCAGAAATGATGTATAGCGAGCAGAACTAGCAGAGAACTATAATCGCCTGCCCCGGGCTTTAATACTGTTTCTCCCTTTCAATTCGGAGGTCAATTACCGGCAGGTTAAAGACATCATTAAACTGGTGTTTCCTGAAGTGCCTCTTGCTCCCTGTCAAAATAACTTATGATGCATTGACAGGATTGATTTTAAATGGAGACCAACAGCGTGCCCAGAATGCCTCGGCACAGGCATCTATTTTCATTATGCATCACGCTGCGTCTCCAAGAAATCTTTCTCTCTCTCTGGACTGAGCATTGGTGATTTGTCATTGTGGCTTTTTTCCCTGTTTTCTGTCTTACATTTTTCACAATCCGGAGGCTCATTGGAAGACTAGGCAGGAATTCAGCTGGCATAGAATTTTTGATCTAGATGAAGGTTTCCTGCCCAATTATTTGTTGGTGGTGCGTGTGCTTGTATTTGTCTCTGTATGTGTCTTTTTGTGTGTCTCAAAGTGTGTTTATCTCTGCCTGTGTGCAGAAATTACACAAGCCATTAGAGGCCTATCTGTATGTGGACCCCACTGTGCAGCGGTGACAATAGATTGCACCATCAGACTGACCCATAATCTGTCCAACTCTCCTGGGTCAGTAATGATGAGCCCACTGTGGAAATCCTGTTTAGAAAAGGTTTGTCAGGTGTCATATCATCATTTCTACTTATTGTTCTATTTTCTGCCTCCAGGATGTAAACCAGGCTGAGCTACAACTCATCTGCTCATACAACGCTAGCTAGAAAGGTCAAATTTAACTTTTTAGAATCACAGTGATGTATTTACGCTTACACTTAGCTGGAAGTCAGAGTTATTCTGTGCTTTTTGAGCCCCTTTAGTTTGGTTTTGCCATCTTCTTATTAAAAACATAATAGATACACCTCAAGCAATTTGGTCCTGAAAGTCATATGAAACAGTAGCAAGTACTTGTTTTTTTTATTTATTAAATTAAACTCAATGCATTTGTAGACACACAAAGGATGGTTAAGATTAACACCTCTGCAAGACTTTGATACAAGAAAATGTTGCTTTCTTTTTCTTTATGCAGAACAGATGGAAGCGTGCCTCATTAAAAATGGCCATGCATGGCAGTGCATGCTGGGAGCTTTTTCGATGGCAACCATTGATCCTTGACACTGGCGATATAGAATAGAGCTTAATGAATTCACAGAACAAAGTGATGAGTGAGATTACAGAGCAAAGGAGAGGGAAGAAGAAACAGAACGAGAGAGAGATTAAAAAAACGGAGAGATGGAGAGAGAAAATGAGTCCGGGAGGTTTAGGGGGAGCAGAGAGGATGGGGCTATTCAACAGAGGGATGACATGGTATTGTTCTCCATTTCCTTCTGGGAGTTTTTGTATCTTTGTGAAGCAATGCCAGATCGCTGAGCCCAAACAGTGTGCATGTGAGTGTGTTTACATGTGTGTGTGTTGTGTGTGTGTGTGTGTTTGTGTGTGTGTGCGTGTAATACAAGCAAGACAGAAAGTCTATGCTAAAATGTGAGATTCAGACATTTTTTTGAAAGGAGAATAATTCCTTTGTGTGTGTCAGAGGACAACCTTAATTATAATTGCATAGCAGCTCAAAGCAGGGACTAGAGCCAAGCCCAAACCAAACCATGCTGAACCAGACTAAACCAAGCTTGGACCTCCTCCACTCAACATGCTTTGCGCTTTAAGCCCTGGCTAATTGGGCCAAAGGCAAGCAAAAGCCCCTTCCCAGCTGTGACGGGCAATGGACTGGGAAAACAGAAGGATAGAGAAAGGAAGAAGAGAGCAAGGAAGAGGCAGAGAATATTTTTCTCCCCTGTAACCATTTACATAAACCCTTGTTGGATCAATACCATTTTGTATTCTTCCCTTTCTCTCTAATCTATATGCAAAACTTTTTTTTTTGGCTCAACTGGTAGCAACCCCAGATGTTGCATTTGCCCAAATGCTCTCTCTGAGCTAAAAGTGATGTCTAGACACTATCAACAACCAGGCAATCTGGCCAACTAAATAGAAGGACCATGTGGAGAGGCCTTCACAGGTTATTGCAGCATGTATTTCTGCCAGTCTGTCAATTTAAAGATAGGGATTGAATGTCTCAAGTCTACCGACCAGCTGTTTGTAGCAGCAGGGGCCCCAGTAGCTTTGCCACAAGGATGGTGGATGGAGTATCAGATGCAAAGTAATTGCATGCCTGCCCTGCAGTACCTTGGATTTCATCATCCTTTTTGCTGCTTGTGGCTCTCTTTTTCATCCTCTGGTTTCCGGATGTTTTATCTTCCTACTATAGGAACACACTCATATATAACCTAATGATAACATATGCAATATTGCTAGCAAATGAGACTGGTGTCATCATAAAGTGGTCTTTCTTGCTAATTCTTACAATTATGAAATAAAAGGCAAGATACTCTTGACAGTAAGGGTTGTTACAGTTGATTGCGTGATTTGTGTGCATGTATGGATTATATATGCTCATATGTGTGTCTGTGGGTGGGGGGTTGCCCTACGGGCTAATCTTCAGCGTGCAGACGGATAGCCTGACGAACACACACTAGACGCACACACAAGCACATATGTATTCACTGCAGGCCCCCTGCTTTTCACTGGCTGAGTGACAGCACGAGTACTGCATGCAGTTTCTCCATTATTCAACAGCATTAGAGGGAAAGAGGAGGGAACACAGATGAGAAATAACAGAAAAAGACAGAGAGAAATGGAGGAAAGGAATAGACTGCTCGTGCTAACATGTGATATTGGATGCTCGAGACTTGTTTTCAAAATAATGAAAGTATCTGTCTATGGAGGCAGATGATGCCATTGGCTTTTCAAAAACAAAAAATAAGGAGCGACCAATTAGAAAGGGAGTGTTACACAAGACAGCAGACAAAGAGAAAGAGAAAAAGTAAAATGGAAAGATAGATAGATAGATATATACTTTATTGATCTCCGTGGAGAAAGCCAGAACAAAATAATTTATAAAGAGAAGCAGTATCAGTCCCAAATTACAAAGCACATACCTTTATTATGGTCAGGAAGGTCTGGTAAATAGATTAGGTTAGATGTGCATCTACCTGAGTTTGGAGCCAAACAAAATACCCCCATTATCAATCTTCATGGGTCTGAGGAGAGTTATAGTTATCTCTGACCTCAGGATAGATTTCAGACATGAAAAGAGACCTGGGGACATGGTGTATGATGAGAAAATACAGTGTGTTAGTATCATCTGATATCCCTGTCTTAAATGAAAGATAAGATGGGGTGACATCCTCCTGTGCTGCTGATCTGGGTGATTTAATGAGTTGCCGCCGGATAAACCTTTGCATTTCCACCTCGGGTGCAACATTGTCTTTGAGTTTTTGGAGCTACTGCCCTAATCTTGGTTCCTCTACTTGGAGCTAAGAAACAACAAAGGAAAGATGGAAAATGTTGGCGGTTCAGACAGAAGTGTAATTGCAACCTTGTTTAGAGTTACTACTTGGGAATCTTCCACTGTTTAGTTTTCTTTGTTATGTAGTGTCATCCGCAGTTTTTTCAAGCACTGGCACTGATCAATGCCTCCACTCTCACTCCCACACATCAAGACTTTGTCATTGGGGACTCTTGTTTTTTTTTGTTCAATCTAGAGAGTTAACATTGTAAAATAGTTCATTTAAGCCAAAATACAACTGGCCCAAACTTTAATAAGCCATCACAGAGACTAAGGCTGGAAGCAGATAACAACCAAACCGCATGAACAAAACAAAGGTCTTACATTAAAAGAGGAGTCTTTGCTTCCAGCCTCAAATATTGCCATGCAGGGACGTCATGACAATGACACCAAAGGACACCTTGTGCATATCTTAAATAGGCTGCCAGCTTTGACAAAACAGTAGTATTTCATGACCCAGGAGCGGAATTAGGTTGGATCACCACATAGGTGAAAAATCATCGTACACTAGCAGAACTGATGATTCCTCAGAGCGTATGATAAATTGGACATCCTGCCTTTTTTTTTATCTTACCATGCAAGACCACAATGCCGGGCTCCCCTCCAGCGTTCAGGATGGGCAACATTTTGGCAGGGTGGTTGGAGCTTCCTGAGTAACCTGGGACTCACCTGAGCTGCAGCTCACAGAGAGCCAGACACTGCTTTGATGGTGTGGAAACTAGATAAGAACTTCAAACACTTGTTATCAGCACACGTTGCATCTGTCGGTCTTCGATCAGACGATGTGAAAGCAGATTGGTGAGGGTGCAGATGCCGAACAGAAGCATAAAAATGGATTTGTGTATTTTTTTGTTGTTTAAAAAAAAGAGGTATACTAACATTTTGTTTGAGTCCCCCTCGTAGCATGCACTCGCCATGGCATAGAAAAGCTTATGCAATGTCACAACTTTCATTTCCATCCAGAGTTGCATTACAAAGATCTCATCGTGATGATGGGAGAGTTGCACTGCTGTGTAAATTCTTCTCCAGCACGTCTTAAAGATTCTAAGCGGGACTCTGTGGTTACCAAGCCATGTATGCATGTGTGTGTCTGTCGGAGGTGGTGTTTGGATGGCTACGCTCACTTAACACTTAACACAACACTTGTGTCACTTGCTAGTTGTTTTAGCCAAGAGTTAAAAATGAAATCTTATTAGCTAGGGTTAGAAAACAATTATCGTATGGGCTAAATTATATTGTTTTCACAACACAACCATTTCTCTAGTTGATCAAATTGCACATAAAAACAACCAGATTTTGCATTCGATGAACACAACTTAATGTCAGGCTTTCATAAGCAAATGACCCACTGGGTCATATTTTGGAAAAGAAAAGTCTCATTCAAGAATGCAAAAACACTATGTCCACCAAACTTATGTTTGCATATTGCAAAACTTTCTGGTTTTTTTTTTTAATCTTTTGTTTCTCTTCATTCGTTGTATCATTATTCTTCCATTTAGCTCTATAAATTAACCACAAACAATTTCCACTAAACAATGTTGGCCTGAAATAAGCTTTTGTGTCTCTTAAAGGGCATTCTGTAATTGTATATAAATGAGAACACTGTACACAATACATTTGTGCGATTTCATATTAGCCTCCTTGAATGCACAAAGCTCCAAGTCTGAGTGGTTCAGATTGGATCGTAACAATAAGCACTACTCTGCAGTGCTGTAATTATGCAAATGCAATGCATGTTTCAATCAAATTTTGTACATAAAGGACACTCATGATGATTTGAATTAATCACAAGGCATTTAGGAAACTTACCACAAATTATTGAGTGGAGTGAAGAATGGTTTGGGTGATGTTATGAGGAATAGTTTTGCTGGTATAATTATAGAAACAAAACAATCTGGCAAGATTAGTTAACAAGCAATAAATCTATCTCCTCTTCCTGATTGCACCCTATCATCCTATCTAATGAAAACTTGTGTAGCTATAAGAGGAGTTCTTGCTGCGGCACATCGATAACTTTTCAATCTGCAGAATTATAAACATAAGACTTAAGATCCTCTTTGTGATAGTTTGTTTTTCATCAGCAGCCTTTTGTAAAGCTGGTAACGAACATGCATACAGAAAAAAAAAACATCAACAAAGAGCTGAGCATAACCAGACGTACGCTATTCCACCAAGACTACCAAGCTGTTCAGACAGAAAGGACGGTTTTCTCAAAGGAGAATATGTTATTCACCTACGTCTGCTGCGGCTGCATGGAGCAATCTGGCTTCATAATCCCAGCGTGTGGCTTAAACTAATAGGGCTGCCCATGGGGACCTAGGCAACAAAGCTCATGCTAATAGATATATATTAATATTAATTTATGTTTATGTTGTTATTTATGTCTTTGCTAATAGTGGAGGACACCAGCTGTTCAGCAGAACATGATGTGGATAGTTGGATGAAATACAATAAACCTGCAATGACTTTTTAATGCTGAGCCTCATGGTTAGTGATGCATTAATGTGTGTGAATGTGTGCATACAATTTGACTTTGACAAATATATGCTGAATGTTTAACCAGATTTGACCAGATGTTTATAACGGGTGAATTTAAGTTCCTTACAGGATTTCAGTTTTCAACTTGTGAGGGCAATAAGTGGCGCTTGAGCTTTACAATTCTTAACAATGCTTTATAATGCAGGTTTGCCCACTACCTAGTTTATTTAGTGCTGAAAACAGTTGCTTGCTACATCTGAGAAGACCAAAGGAGCATGTTAAATCAAAGCACAAAATCTGCAGTGAAATCAGAGGTAAAACTGGAAGTACAGACAACTCTCACATACACATTAATGATTGGTCCGCTGTTGGTATAAGTATTGATTATAATAGCTAAAACCAGATAAACATTGATAATAATAAATGGCTTTGAAAGTAAATAACATTTTGAAAAAACTAGTATTTGGGTGCATAAATTGTCTAGTCTATTTCAGTATATGTAGTGACATTTATTGAGAAATCTTTCTAAACTCTATACAGGTCTTGTAAAACATGCCTTAATTAATGTTGTCATCTTAGGCCCAGTCTCGATTCTCCCCCTTAGCCCTACCCCTTAGCCCTTCCCCTCCGTTTTGCGCGTTCATGAGAGACCAAGGGGTGTCTCGAT
>JBBBVU010000003.1:30341911-30358762 GCA_037177055.1 Atherinosoma microstoma
CACTTTGTTTAAAGGCGAAGGGGTAGGGCTAAGGGCTGAGGGGTAGGGCTAAGGGGGAGAATTGAGATTCGGCCTTAGTTTATCTCCAGATTTTAACCTGGAAAATGTCCTCTCATGCCTGAGAAGGAACTTGCCAGCCAAGATCTGTTCTCCATACACAACTTTTGTGAGATGAGTGCACAAGGACCATCTGCAAGTGCAAAACTACAAAGTATTCAATAACTGCGAGGGTAAAACACCACGGTGTTGCGGTGGTTAGCATATCAGAAGGAGGCTTTCTGGGGTCACTCCTGCTGGTTGGCCTTTCAGCGGGGCATTCACGTCCTTGCTGTTGCCTTTCTTCAGAGTCAAACCACCTGTCTTAGCTAGAAAAGTAGCTAAAACCAAAGCTTATAAGAGCCCAGTCAGACACAAGTCAGCAGCTTCTATTGACTTTCATGCCAGCAGAGTGAGACATCATGCAATTCATTTTAGTGGATTTTATTAAAAAAAAAGCCCGGACCAGTAGCCGGGGTCAGTTTATTCTGAGATAAATTTGTGTGATATAACATAAACCTAAAACAGATCAGCAAGTCTTTAATGAAGATGGCAAGGCAAGTCAAAGCATTTGTATAGCACATTTCAAGTATAAGACAATTCAAAGTGCTTTACTGAAACATTAAAAGCATTACAGATGGTGCAATGAAAGCATTAAAAAGTATTAAAAGACCGCAACAAATGGCAAAAAAATTGAAATAACTAAAAGCAAGATAAATTCAAAGTTACCTTGCAGATTTCATGCATATGTGGATTAGAAAAGAAATGTTTTTAACATGGATTTAAGAGTGTCTACACTTGGTGAAAGTTTCATCTCTACTGGCAGTTTTTTGTTGTTTTTGTTTGTTTGGGGTTTTTTTTTTATTAAAGAAGTTGCTGAATTTTTTATATTTACCATCAGTTATAGAAATCTAATTTCCAGGAAAGCTGGGAAGTTTTCTCAAATGCAAATCAATAGTTTATTAATTGGTTCAAACCTTAATTTGACAAACATAAGTCCAAAGAGTTAAAGTGTCTTTAAAACATACAAACTAATTGAATGAACAAATTAAAATTCTGATGCCAGAAACAAAGACAAAAAAGCTTATAGACTATCAAATTTACAGAATAGTTTTAAAGGGTGAGGGTGTCAGGAATGGGTATAAAAGACACATCAAACAAATGCTCACTCTTTCTGTGCAAGGATGGGTTGTGGCTCACCATTTTGTGCCACTCTCTGGCACAGAATCATAAGTTCTAAAAAGATATTAAGATTGCGACCAATTTTGGTCTTTCAACATATACAATGTATAGCAGGGGTGTCCAAAGTCGGTCCTTGAGGGCCGCTGTCCTGCAGGTTTTGAAAGTTTCCTACTTCAGCACACCTGAATCCACTTTTTGGGCAGAACTTGACAACAAGCTGTTGATGAGAGCCATTAAATTTGAATCAGGTGTGTTGGATCAGGGACACACCTAAAAATTGCAGGATTGTGGCCCTCGAGGACCAGAGCTGGACACCCCCGGTGTATAGTATTAAGATTCAGAAGTCTGGAGAAATGTCTATATATGAATGAATGTATGTATGATATCTTTATTTTGAAAAAGTAACTTTCAAATACCTAAAACGGAAACCGCTTTTGGATGGTAGCAACTTTTGAGCTCTCAGGTGGCACTACGAGATAAACAGTCATAATCAATATAACCACACTGGCACAGAGTACTTTGGAAGAACATTTTCACCCAAACATCCTCCAGAAGCTATATTATCCAAGGAAAAAATTCCCCCGTTCAATCGAAGAGGTTTTTGATATTTTTGAAAAGTCGTCTGTGAAATGGGAACAGTTCCACGGATAAACAAACGTGATTTTTATCTGACCTAGCAAAACGAAAATGAGTCATTCACCAAGTGTTTATGAAAGTAATTCATCAAGAAGAGCTCTCTCCATTTCCCCATTGGATGTCTGCTGCAGTAGTTGTTTTGTTTTCTTCTTGGAGGTTTGCTTCTGTACAAGCAACGTAGCCTAAGACCACCACAAAGCAGACTAGTTTACCAACGAATTATGGAAACGTGTCTAATGCACTTTTTGTGTATGCGTATGTGTCTAAAAAAAAATGCTTTACATAGACTTAGATGTGTGTGGAGGTGTATATGGGTATTTTGAAAAGCCATTAGCCAAAGACTTATCAGACAACAGCAACCACAAACTGTTAAGCAGCTTAATTTTTGTATTTAGTAAAAAGACGTGGACCAATCCACTTTTTTTTTCTTTAGTTACATCAAACTTGTTTTGTGTTTTCTAAATACAGCAAAGCCGGCCTGTGTGGACTTGTGTGTGTAAAACAAAACCTCAAACCAATGAGCAAACAACAGATTTTATTTTATTAGAAGTTAAAATAAAAATCAGGGTCTCTGAATCTACCAATAAAACTACAGTAGGCCAGGTTATACAACACTACAGAACTAATGATCTGGCCAGTGGATTGTTGTAAGTTATTAACCATTCATATCTTTATTGACCAGTTTGGTTCTCATCTGTGATGTTTACATAAAGTCATTAACTGGAGACCCACTGAGGTTACTTGCAGTACCACAAGGAAATATGTGGAGATGAGAAAACATTTCAACAACCCTTTCCCTGGCCCTTAGGGAAAGATTAAAGGAGTGAATCCCTTATTCCTTTCTTACTTATCTCACAAGTTCCCCCTCAAATTCAATAATGAATATCCCAACAATTCACATCAAACCAAATGCTGACTTTTAATTCTTTAATAGGAAGTCTCTGTGTATGATCATCATTCAATCCAGCAACATGTTTCTGTTGCATATTTTAAATACTAAAAAGTTGTACCAATAATACTAAAAACCATATGGAGGTTTGTATTCTCTTACCAACCCTTCAAAGACTTATATACCTTCATATGAAAACATGTCAACTTGAGTGCTGAAGGATTAAAGATTTGAAATGCAATAATGAGTTTAGTGATAACCATCACTTCCCAGAATGCATAACTATGACACTTTTCCAAATGGAAAGCATAGCAAAGTAGTTTCAAATAGGACGCCTCATTTACGTGAAATCCTTCACTGCTAAGACATGGTGACGCATGAAACTGGTGTCTAAGCCCCTGATGAGTAATTCATGGGAAAAGTAGAAATCTTTTATGCACTCAGGTGTCTGGCTGCATGCGCTAATCAAAAGATGTGCAGTGACAGAATGAAGCAGGATGGGATGCTTGATGTTTTGTCAGTTAGAGTGGCACTGGGAGAAACTGGAAGGCTGTATAATTTATCATTTAGGTGTTTTTATCAAACAGAAAATACAATGGTGCTGAGAGAGAGGGGGTCCCGGAGAGATCCAGATACATGGCCTGTGTGTGTGTGTATGTGTGTGTGTGTGTGTGTGTTATGTCAGCATTTTTTCTGATACATCCTCACGTAGTCAAAGTTTGGCAAGTTTTTTTTTTTTTTTTTTCTTATAGCATGATAGAGTGAAAGCGGGATTAACAGGTATTTAAGCAGCACTTCACTGAGCTGTGGTTTCTATGATGGACACCATAGACGTGCTCCTCAGTGCCCTTTGGAGTCACTTGCTAAACAAAAAGCAATAATGATTAATTGATTTTCTTTAGTACACCAGTCCAAGAAAATCATCTGGGTGGTATTGTTTTTAATTAAGACTCAGATGGAGTGTTTCCTGTCACAGAGGGAAAGGATGGAAAATGGGGATAAGCAAGTTTGCTCTCGCTTTCTTCAATTTTAGTCTTTTATAATTTCCTTTCAATAATTCACATTCAGCTTAAAGGTACACTGTGTAAGTATTACTGGCATCTAGTGGTAAAGATGTGCATAACAATGACTTCAAATACCAAGCACAGTTGTGAATGTACTGTGGTCGACAATAGCCAAAAATCTTCCGGACATGAACATGTTTTCACCTGTGAGTGTTTCCAGTTTCTTGAGATGCAGCGATGACTGCACTGCAGTTACTTTCTACGAAATTGTGTACACATGTACTGCCTTTTTAAGGCGTTATTTATCCCAAACGGTGCTCTTGCTCCTATCAAAGAAAGCTGGTACTGCAGTTTTAAACCTCAGCGGGTTCTCACTTCATACACAGAGTTGTTTGTCCATTTACAGACACCGTGTCAAAAGTGGCACAAATATAGCAGCTGCCATGTATGTGGATCCCCAGCAATTAGATATAAGTGGTTTATACTGAGAGAACAGTAAAGTGGTTGGATACTAATAGAAACAAAGTTTTTAATGATATATACAATTTTTCTGTCATTGACCTTGGACTTTGTTACACACTGCACCTTTAAAAACAAAATCTGAGAATCCCTCAGTTGTTGCCACACGAAGATGCTCTTTTGCTAGTTTTGCCTTTTGGACACCAAGTTCTCCTGGTCCATGCAGTCATTATTGTTAAAATGCCGTTAAACTTTAAAAATATCATTTAAAAGCTGAATTGCTGATGTGTTTATTTACAGATTCACTCAACAGTAAAAAACAAGGTTACAAACCTGTACCTGGATGGATGAATCAAGCCACAGTTACAGCTCGACCTGGCCATTTAAACGGACGGCTGTCCTTGTCCCAGGATATGTGCACAGGATGAATGTCGAGTTATTTAGTTGCATCTAACTTTTTCAGCAGGAGATCGCTGTGCTTTTAAGTGGAGCTGAATTCTCTGCACTGACATTGTTTTAAAGTTATTTGAACGTGGTCGTGTCAGATAAAGTTGTTAAATGTGTATTTGATTAGAGAAGAGTGGCAGTCTCGAAATGCTTTATTCAACCATGAGTTGACACAGTGTGGATTGTTATTCAGTTAAAGTTTCTGGTATATGTAGCTATCTGACAGAAGAATCAAACAAATAAGTGAGAGTGGCTTTACAGGGAATTTGGCTGTACGCTGACATTTTACTGATTTTACACAGAGTTGCAAAGCACGTAGACTGATTTGAGTGCAGCTGAGCCTATTAATGCAGGAGTGATACAACTATTATCTTTGTGTATAGTCCAAATGAGACATTTGCTTTTGTTTGATTTTGCTCAGACTAACACACAAACTCTGGTTTCAGTCAGACAAACGCAACAATTCTTTCTGTTTAGGGGAAATCAGTGTCGTTTTCACCATAAACTAATAAAAAGTGTTTCTTTTAATGTTTACAAAGGAAAATATATCCATTTAGAAAGGACTATTTTTACACAGCAGAGAAGATTCAGTGAATCTTGAGCCAAGCAGGAATGTTTTCTTAATCCTGCCCCCTTTGGATTCTGACCATTACTGCCTTCCTGCCTCACCAAGTTTGAAATCCCAATGCACCTCTTTAGTGTGAATCATTTGACAAGTATCTAGTTATTTATAGCAACAAAATGTAGCTGTAATCAAAATAAATAAGTAACAAAAAAGAACATTTACATGATCATGTCTGCTGACACCCATGCATAAAATATGCATGAAGTCTAAGAGATAAACATGCATGTTGTTTGGTAAATCAAATGCAGATAAAAGAAATCGAAGAACAATGAGTAAAAGGGGGTAAAAGTAAGAACAATCTAAATAGGGAGAAAAAGATGACCTGAAATTGTATTTACTTCATTTCATAATTCCACATTAACACCGGAAAAGAAAACATAATAAAGTTCAAATATGTAAGACAACTAAATGGATGGAAACAACCACAGACTTTTGTACAACCCTGTCAGTCACCTTGCTCCATATTTTCACTGGAAAGCCCTGCTCAATCTTCCTCTCAGCTTTATTTGTTGATTCCAACAAGAAAGCTACTATGTCATGGACCTTACTGCATGAACATACCGTTTATTTGAGTTAAAATTGATCCCATTTGTGTTCTCAATGCCAAATCAGAGCTAAAAAAAGGCGGTCACCACATCAATGTCAGGAGTGTGTGACCTTAGTGTAACCTTGGAGAAACATTTCTTTTATTAACCTTTATTTATACAGGTAGTCCCATTGATACATGCGGTCTCATTTATAAGAGAGACATGTTTATCTAACATGCTTTGTCTTTGGATGGTGGGAGGAAGCCGGAGTACCCAGAGAAAATCCATGCATACACGGGGAGAGTTCGCAAACGCAACTTTTCAAACCCCTACCCGGCCGAGGCTCAAACCAGAGCCCTTCTTGCTGTGAGGTGACAGTACCAACCACCACACTACTGTACAGCCCGAAACATAAACAAGCTTCTGGAAACATCTTAGGTTAACGTGGAAGTTAACAAGGCAAACATAGTTGCATGTTTCTATATGCACTAAGTATACATGGAGCAACATTAGCAGTAATTCAGTCATTGTTATTTCCATGTAACAAATGCTGGCTCAATAGTCATCTTCTCACAGCAAACTATTTTGATGGTAGGAAAAAAGTTTTACTAGTTAGATAACAGAATGAGGACAGGTGTGTGTAAGAATAAACCAAAAGAGTGAATCTGGGAGCTGTAAAACCCAAAATAATGAGCTAAAATGCTCCACAGCTGAGAAGTATAAACAGATTTGTTAGTAAGGGTTATATATAATTACAGCACATTCCCCCACATGCATAAGGCTACAAGAGCTTGGAAAACATACCTTATGTTTCATGCAAGCTGTAACTGATCTGATGAACCGGCAAATGCCGGCAAAATAAACAACGCAGTTGTCAAATTTTTCCCAAAAAAGTTGTGTGAAGTTGTTCCTCAATAACCATCTTCGGTTTAAATTACAGCTCTGTTATTAGAAACATACCTGGGGGGGTTACTATTGACTGCAGTCTGGCTTAAGCTTACTAACAGATACAGCATTTTCCCCTACAGACACAAACAGATGAGCTCACACTAAGTATTTCATTAAAACTATGGATGTGAATCTTTCAGTTTGATCAAGTATTCTTAATACCAGCTGCTCTGGAATCAATGTGCTTAATAAATAGCAGCTTACAGAGCCTGACCTCAAGGTCTAAGCTGATGAGCGCATTTGTCTGTGGGAGGAAGCAGACATAGGAAAAGCTAATCTCGCTATCATCATCAACGCATTGAATCGGATAAAAAGGGAAAAAATGAGCAGGACAGACAGAGGAAATGAAGAAAGAGGACCATGGTTATTTTGGCTATTATCTACACCAACTCCAAATAAAGAGGGATGAACGCTGCCATGGTAGAGTGACCATTGATAATACAGCATTTTCTTTTTGTGCTCTGTCATGTCAGATGTAATGCACTCCCAGCTCTGTGGCTTTCATTGTGGAGATAATGAAATCAATGCAGTATATCCTCTGTCAAATCTTCAAATTCATATTGGCCGTATCTTCTGTTTTTCTCCGAGGTACCATAAGTGTAATCTGAAGATGGGCCAAAAATCTGATACTTGACCAAAAACAGCAGTCTCTCATAAGTGAAATGAAGAGGGAGTCTAAAGTCACAAAGCATCAACTTCAACACTCTCTTTTGCAGCCTCAGCTCATTGTTGCTGCAGTTTGTGTTAACTAATACCAAACTGGAGAAATGTGTTTGAAGCTTTTCCTCGTTGTTATGAGAATTCTTAGCAACACAGAAGAAATTTGACTCTGAATTTCTAAAGAGAAAATGATTGCACCTCTGATGTGAGATGACAGAGTAATTTCCATTTTGTGGAGGCAGACAATAACAAGACAATTCAAGTAATTTCTTTCAGACTTGTGATTCACTGTTTTGTTGTAAAGTCTCATCTAATTCATCAAGTTCAGATAACACAGCCTGGTTGGCAAGTGCACTGTATTCACTTGATAGCTGTTATTGAGTAGAAGGTGGTATCTTATGTTTGCTCTTAATTTTCATGGTCTGTTTTTAAATATAAAGCTTGTTCCATTAGATATTCAACATATGGAGCTGAAATTGTCAAATAAATAAATAAAACATACCAGAAATACAGGAAAACAGACTCCTTGTTCGAATATAATCGTAGTTAATTTCACCATGTTAGTCGTGAATGATTGTCTGACAGTCCTCCCAGAGTCCAAAACTGGTGACACTAAATTGACCCTAGGACTGAGTTTGAGCATGCATGGTTTTTTGTCTTGTTTGGCAATTTGTCCACCCCACCTCTCATCCAATTGTAGCTGGCAGGGCAGACCCCACCTCCTCTGCAGCCATATCACCAGCCCTCACAACTTACCTGGAGGAGATAAAGCTGGGGTTCACCAACAACTTTCTCCAGCTTATTGGCAATAAAATTGGCACTCCACATCAGCTCAATCAACCAGATCATTCCCCTCTCTTCCTGTGTTACCAATTTGGGAACCAAATTTGACTCCCACCTATAGATTTTGAACAAAATATACAACAGCGCTGCCAGATCTGAGACCGAAGTCTGACCACATCATCCCAGTCCTCTACTCCCTCCACTGGCTTCCTGTGAATATTTCCTCACATTCCCATCCATAGACGGCAATGCACCTGAATATTTGTTAATGCCAATATGTAGTTTGACTTTTAACTTAAAGAAAATGTTAAAGTGATGAATAATTTTGTGTAAAAAAAAATTGTGAAAAAGAAAAGAAAATTAAATGAATTCAACATTCTCCACATCACTAACATGGAAGACCAACACAATCTTTTCATCTTAATTTTTTTAATTATTATTATTTTTTAATCTTTTTACTATTTTATTTGATCTTTTTATCATTATTATTAATTTAAATGATAAAATTAATGAATAAAAAAAAAGCCCAACAAAATTGTTTACTTACCATGTGAAAAAAGGCAAAGCACAACCTCCATATAAGTGCAGAGGTGACACAGAAAGGGTTAAGTAATGCAGGGGCGGTGGTGAACTGTCACATTGTGAAGTGCTGATGCAGAAGCAGTGTTTATACCAATTTGTACTCATACATTTTCAGTTTTTATGCTTGTCCCCTCTCCAATAATTGAAATGGCTCTGTTTCTCTAACACCTGTCAGCTTACATCCACGGAAATGCGGTCTTTGTATTATAACGTTAGCCCTTAGAAATGCCCTAAATCTGCTCTAGTACTTTTAACACTCAGCCCCCCTCTTCTCTCCTCTGAGTCCTATTCATCCATTTAAGAAATCAAGTGTTTGCACAGGAACGATTTTTATGATTGAGATGCATTTTGAAAGATAATCAATTTTAAAAGTTTAATATTTAAGAGAAGAGAGGGCAGTCAGGCATTGTTGAATAATGTATTTGGTTATTTCGAGTTGCAGACAGAGGGAGAGCCTGGACTGGCACAGAGCCAGAAGATGTGAGAGCGCTAAAACAGTTAATGAAAAGGGAACATATTCCTATGCCCTCTTGTTAGAGTTTCATAAAGCAAAAACATCCTGAAAAACAGATGAAATGTTTCTCTTTCTTACTCACACACATGCACAGCCTCCATTTACCTATAAGCCAGACTTCTATTTTATTGCCACTGAGTCTTTAATGTCAGATCCTCTTGGGAAATACATTTCTGTAAATAAACAGTTTGAATTGAACTTCATAGTGTCACCCCCAGCCCCAAAAAAGCACTGCCTATACAACGTGCCTCAATCCAGGAGCCTTTTGATATTATATATTACAAATACAGTGTGTTTGTTAAAGGATTGTGGCCATGGAAATGGGGGCTGGATTACACTGCAGTAAACTGATTCAGTCTTAATTCTGAAATCTGCATGTTATAAGACTGAGACTGCAAAGATCATGAGTTTGATTAAACAATATAAGATTATGATGAAATTTAAATCAAAATGACTGATCTGTAAGTTTTTTTCCAGCTAAATCAGTGGTTTGAAATGGGGAAAATAAGAGTAAAGGGGTGCTTATGAAAATGATTGACTGTATTTATAAAGTTGTAATGTAATGGATTGAAACCCTTTTAAAAGCATTGAGACAGTGACAAGACAAGACCCTTCAAAATCCCTGTGAAGCAGCTCGACCACACTAAAAGAGGCAATAAGGCCTCTTTTGGTGTGGTCATGTGACTCTTGGCATGCTGAAGTAATGAATTAAAACAGTGTCTGCAACACTTCTGCTTCATGATGTCGATGCAGAGTTCAGCAGACGGACCCAAGCAGAACATCATGAGTAAAAACCAGTACTTGAATGTATGGATCAGCACCAGAAAACATTGTTACAGGCCATGATTTGGGCTCATTAGGGCAACATTTCCAGTACTTTATCCTATTTGTTATGAAACCGGATGTTGTTGGTCAGGGTTATGCTTTTCGGACTTAAGTTAACTTTCAAGCCAGTCAGTATTTGATCAACGCCTTGTGTCAGCTCTACAGGATCTGTATTGTCAGCTTTTTGGAACATGCACGTCTCCATGTCTGCCTCCACTCGACCTTTGTGGGTTTGAGAATAAACACAGATGTGTACCTTTGCAGGAGAATGACCCGCCTATAAGACACAACCACAATTTCTGTTCATTGATAATGTGACTAATACCTTTATTAGTAAGTTATAATTGCTGCCTAAGTGACTGACAAACTGTAGTTAGAATGAAACTGAGTGATATAAAAGAAATTGTAAAAAAGCTTGATGGAAGACAAGATATAGCATGTGGAGCTGCGGATATTACAATATAGTTGCCACATTTGCAAAGTGCTGCATCTTTCAGAAGAGGATGCTGTCATGTGAAAAGAGTTCAGTTTTGTTTCTCAGCATGTATCTCTTCTCTAATTTCTGTTCTTTCACTTTATCTCCCTCTGCTGAACCCACTGTGCAATCTGATTGTGCAATTGTTACTTTTCTTTGGAGAAAAACACGTTTTCAAAGAAGGCTGCTGCTGAAGACGAGCCCCCTGGAAATTAGGCTGCTGTATTTTAATTTCTTCTGTTCTGTTTTTGGACCAACAGTTTCCAGCCCCTCTCCTTTTAATTTGGCTACTCACAATCTTATTTCGTGTAGAAATGGAGGTAAAAAGAATAGAATTAGTGTCCTTTGACCCTCTTTATTCTGCCCTTTCCACACTGTAACTAATGCAGTTTAATAGGTTTGATTCACCATGACATTATAGGCTTAGCATGGATGTGTCTGTGGATATGAAGAAAGTTGTGCAACTAAGATAAATCCACAGTGTCTTGTTAGCACAGTTTCTGTGAAATCATCCATTTCAAACTTAATGTCATGTCCTCTGGTATTGTCCAGTGGACCTGGTTAGGCTGAAGCCTGCAGAAAATCAATACATGCCTTGGGAAACCCTACAGGGACAGCATTGCCATTTTGGGATAGAGAGACTGAAGAATTATTAGATAGGTGGGTGCATGTACACAAACCTCACCAAATATAGGATGACACTAAGTTCATTTTAGCAGTTTGATACCAGCAGCATGTCCTGGTATTCAGTATGTCTCAAATTAGGTGATAGGTAAGAACAATGCTTTTTCTTAACTTCAAAATAAAGAAATGCATTAGATTAAAATCAATTTATACTTGGAACCAGTAGCACTGACATTTTACTTTTACTTTGCATATGGTTGGACAACTGTGCATACCTTAACTTAGTAATCTTTTTAGTAAACATTAAACATTAAACAATAAACATTTCTTAACCAAAAACTTAAGAATAATAGGTACTTTACCCTTGCGCTCTTCTTCAAATTTACTACTCTTTGGACACCATTTCTTTCTTTCTATTAATTCATGAGGAGCTAGGATGGACTATTTAGTTAAGATGATTGCATGTACTGAAACAGCCCTCCTCAAAGTCACCAATGACCTCCTCCTGTCTTCTGATGCTGCCTTTCTTTCCGTCCTCATCCTCCTGAACCTCACTGCCACCTTTGACGCCATCAATCATTCCATCCTATACTCTCCTGGCTACAATCCCTCCTCCTCATCACTGATAACACCCTCACCTGGCTGACTTCATGCAGACCAAAAACAGTTCATCAACATCAACAACTGCTCCTCTTCTATTGCCCCCCTGTCCCAAGGTGTCCCCCAAGGTTCGGTGTTTGGTCTATCCTCTTCATCCTACATCCTCCCCTTCGGTCAGATCATCCATCATCACAGCCTCCATTTCCACTGTTATGCTGATGACATTCCACTGTGTATATCCACCAAATCTATCAATCCACAGACCCATATTCTCTCAAACTGTCTCTCTGATATTAGTCTTTGGATGCAAAATAATTTTCTCAAACTCAACTTCAGCAAATCCAACTTTCTCATCATTGGTCCTTATTCCCTCACCACCACATTCAAAGATTTTCACCTCACATTAGATAACTCCACTCTGTCACGCTTGTCCCACTGCCTGAACCCTGGGGTTACTTTTACCAAACTCACCTTCATCCAACACAAAAAAAACAGCTCACTAAAACAGCTTTCCATCATTTTAAAAACATCGCCCACCTCCTCGCCTCTGTCTCTTTTCCTTCAGCCAAAACTCTCATTCATGTCTTCATCGCATCCCGCATAGATTACTGTAATAGCGTTCTTTATGGCACTACCGCCAACCTCCCCAGTAGACTTCAGTATATTCAAAACTCGGCTGCCCGCCTCCTTACCCACAGCCGTTCTCGAGACCACATCACCCCTGTTCTCCAAAACCTTAGCTGGCTCCCTATTCCATACCATATCAAATCCTCCGACTCACCCATAAAGCACTCCATAACCAGGCCCCCTCTTACCTAAAAGACATGTTTCACCTCTATACCCCTCCCTGTACCCTCTGCTAACGCCAACCTACTGATCTTTCTTAGGACCAAACACAGAACTTGGGGGGGATAGGGCTTTTTCTGTCGTCGCACCCACCCTCTGGAACTCCCTCCCATCCATGACTCTGCCACTTTTAAATCACAACTAAAAACTCACCTGTTTCGGTCTGCTTTTATCACCTAAACTTTCCTTGAACTTTTTGTTTTATTTTAACGTTTTTTTGTAGTTCCTAATTGTTTTCTGTATTTTACCTTGTTTTGTTATTCTATCCTGCAAAGCAATTTTGAGTTTTTTGAAAAGCATATAGATAAAATGTATTATTATTATTCTTATTAAGTGTGTTTTTTTTGTTTGTTTTTTTAATATATCTTTGATTTCTTTTCAAATTTTCCAAAAAAAGTCCACATTTTTCTTGTTATCTAAGTATTGTTGTAAAAAATCTACTAAAATAGAGATTAGTTCCTTGCTGGAAAAGAGAATGTTGTTGTTTAGCAATTTCATGAAAAAAACAAAAACATCAAATCAGAAAAGAAACGTGTATAATTAAAAGCATTCAGCTGCACTTATAATCTGACTTAATTTCCCTGTTTCAGTGCTGTGATGGTGTTGGAAGCCTGACTGAAATTTATCAAGATTTCCATGTTCATTTAAAAAGTCATTTAGTTGGTTGAATACAACTTTCTCAATGATCTTGGATATAAAAGAAAGGTTACAGACAGGTCTATAGTTGTTCGTTAAAGAGGCATCTAGAGTCCTTTTCTTTAGGAGTGGCTTAATGGCAGCTATCTTCGCCTAACATAAAGTGATGCTGCATTTTTGCAGGGATGTTGGCATGAATGAGGAAGAATATATATCAGTGAGAAATAAGAGACAAACTATGAAATCGGTAAATATTAGAGGACAAGTTCCTGTCTCTGTCAATCTTTATCGTGGTTCTGTCACTATTAATCAGTCGGCCCTGTTTGGAAGCTGGACAGAATGAACTGCTATCTGTTGCCATAGTACTAGCCTGTAGAACTCCATCAGATCTTGGTGTATATAGTTCTCCTGATAAAAATTAGCACCACAAACAACCACGCTCAGATTCGTCTGGGAAGTCCCATCTTCACATGTATACTATACAGGAAATCTAGCTCTGTTATGTCAGAAAATCTGAACTCTGTGTCCTGAAAGACTAAAATTTGTGAAGTCAATACAATAAGTCCCTCTAACAAGTGAAACCAAGACCAACCACTCACGATTATCTCAACTACCAGGAGCACTGATGCAGAGACTGTGATGTAACAAACAAAATAAGCTCATAAATCATACTCATTCTTTTGAACTTCTGCATAAATGTCTCATAAACTAAACATCATTGATCAGTAACTTTTCAAACATGTGTCAGTTTAATATTGTGTATATGCTTTATTGAGGTAAGATATTCCTTAATAAGCTGTATTACTGTGAGATTGGGCTCATAAACATGCCAGAGATGTCCGTGTATCCTCTCTGCTTATCACACAGGATCTCCATCCAGTGACAAATATGTGCACATGTGAAGTAACTCTTAGAGACCAGCATCCATCTTGTGTCTTTGCCTGTGTGTCTCACATGTCTCTCTCTGGGCAGCAGGTTACTAAAGTCTGCACACAGTGAAAACAGAGAGATTGCTCTCCTCACAGCTCAACTGATCAGATATTCCCAGGTGGGTGCCACCAGATAAAGTGAAGAGGAGGATATAACAGAGTGGGAGTTAGGCTGACTGCCGATGGATTAGCAGCCATGTTTACATAGTGGCTGATTTAGTCTGCTGGAGCTGCCCAAGAATGATTTATTGACACTGAGGGAAGCTTTGGGGATAGCATTAGAAAGTGTGACGTAGAAGATACAGAGAGAGTGAGGGGGGAAGCAGGTGTGTCTGTGTCTGAGAGACTTAAGAAGGGAGAATATTAAACAGCTATAAGAGTGTTTGTGTGTATAGCTGCATGTTAAACTACGACTATGTAATACCGGTTATTTTCTCGTTGCGTGTATAATAAAAAAGGCTGCTGGTTGCTCTATTTGCAGCAGGAGACACGGGACCTCCTGAGGAGGTGAATAGGAAAATTCAACCCAGATCTGTCATGAATTCTCCCTGCTAATACGTTTCCCATCAGTCAGTGCTCGTTCCAGGGTGAACAGAGCAGAAGAGGGATGATGGGGGAGGATGAGTGAAGCAACAGAAGGAGCATATACCTCTCAGGGCATCATCCTGCCACTCTGAAGTGTGACCTTATTGTGTTGAGCTGGTGACAAGCTTTTATAGCACATCAGACAGAAAATCTGTGACAAGTGGGATGTGAGATATAGGCTCCAGTTGAAAGATTGTTGAGTTCAGAAAGAAGTTGACTTTTTTAAAGTTGCACAGCAAGATGAGCCAAGAATCAAGATTTTGAATACTATTAAACTCATTCATCAGAGGCAAGTGGAGTCCCTGAACTGCTGACATTTCAAAGACTAAAGATGGCTCCAAAGTTATGATTATGGCTTTCAAAAGTAGATAAAGTCAAGCTCTCATTTTGGATAAATTTGATATATTTGATCGTATGTCCATTAAAACCAAAGATAAA
This sequence comes from Atherinosoma microstoma, assembly GCA_037177055.1. Lineage (NCBI taxonomy): Eukaryota > Metazoa > Chordata > Actinopteri > Atheriniformes > Atherinidae > Atherinosoma > Atherinosoma microstoma. The sequence continues at coordinate 30,357,162 of JBBBVU010000003.1, forward strand.
AACAATTTAAAAAGGCAAGGCGCTTTCAAATAACACTTAGCAGGTGGTTAAGTGAAGAATGTTGCATCACAGAACAACCAATTTATCTTTCTATGAACCTTTTTGACCTTGTTGCAAACATTTCCACTTGCTGTCCCATATTAATAATGTAAAGATATCTGTTCTCTTTTCACAGTCTGCAGCACTAGCCAAAGTTCTGATCAAATAACTTAATAGTAAATTCTTCATCAGGAAAGAAGTTAATTTAACAGGCAAACACCAAACAATCTCACATAAAATGATTCACCAGTGCCTCATGAAAATCTCCCACTGTTAGAGAGCTAACTATCATTAGCATCACATTATCTTCCTCCTTGTGTCTGAAAATCTATACCCAGCCTTTTGACTGTTAAGAGTACACCATTTAGGCACTTAGTGCATCACATTTAGCTGCACTTAAATACTCAAAATCAGATTAACTTTAAAACACTGTAAGTTATTGTTCGTACTAGACCAAGTAGGCCTGCAACAAATGACGGAATAGGCAATAATGTGTTTTATAGCATATGGAATTACCAAATTAGCACTTAAAGTTTTCTCTTCTAGATAAAAACTTGAAAACCTCCCTTTAGATCTGTAATAGGAAGGAATTGATGATACTAGATTAGAAGACACAAAAAAGAGAAGGATTGTTTGAAATGTTTATGGGAAGTTTTTGTTCACAGACTCAGAATGGATAATATTTCCTTCACTTCCAGATTTCATGTTCATCAGTTATTGTGTCTTATGTTGCCAAGATTAATATACAGTATAGGGATGTACAGATTGGACACAGATATATTTACTTTTCTTTCAGCTGAACGGGTTTTGAAATATTAATCGGCTTCATTTTAAAAACAAGAACAAAAATGTGGTTAAACTAATGTGGTTGTTCTGCACACAAAGTGATGAAAGGACAAAAAAAGACAGATCAACTGACAGTCATTATGAGTGCATATGTAGTTCGTGTTTTTATTTTCTCTAATATTGACATTTTGCTCTGTTACAGGTCCAAATGGGGCTAACAATAAACAAGAACACACATACAAATTATTTCAACATGACCCACTATTACCAAATATGACAGTTGTACAGTTAAATGTGAGCATGTTTAGTTTCCTTCTTGGACAAGTGTTGTTTACCTCACACCATTTCCTACCTTTTATCTCTCATTTCTGCCCATCCTCTGGACAGATGTAGTGGACGAATCAGCAAATAAAGAAAGGGTGATCAATGTAGGTTTTGTGCTGGAGTTCTATATCATAAAACCTTTTACATGTGCAAGCTTTACATGTTCATAAACATCCAAGTCAACTGCAGATCTTTAATTATTAAAAATGTCTTGTGGTGTCCTCCAGGCACTTCCGTTTCTGGTCACTTAGCAGGTTGCTCCCTCACAGCCCTGCTGCTGACAATTCCTCATTAGCTGAACTCGTATAAAACTCTCTTTCTGCTGGAAAATGAAGTGGACATGGTGTGCTGAACATTACTGTTGCTATGCTGCAGATATATATATATAGATAGATAGATAGATAGATAGATAGATAGATAGATAGATAGATAGATAGATAGATAGATAGATA